>CM074957.1:20859728-20876003 GCA_037577455.1 Pangasius macronema | reverse complement strand
TGGAGCTCGCTTTGTGCACAGGGGCGTCGTCATGCTGGAGCAGGTTTGGGCCTCTTAGTTCCAGTGAAGGGAAACTGAAGGGTAATGCTTCAGCATACAGAGATGTTCTATATAATTGTGTGCTTCCTGCTTTGTGGTAACAGTTTGGAAAAGAACCACGTGTGTGTGTGATGGTCAGAGGTGCACATACTGTTGGCCATATAGTGTATTTTATAGTCAGTGGATTATAATAAAACATTACACCTAAATTAAAAACTAGTTTCCAATGTGCTTATAAATAAAATTATGTTTCTGGACAAAACATAGCAATATTCTTGCTGCAGTTTAGAAATGTTGCATGATACAGCTGATTTCGGAGGGATCTTCAATACAAAAAAAAAAAAAAACATCTGAAGAGAGTGAAGGTGTTCCTTAGAGTCTGGCAGGATGTTTGTACAGATACACCAGAGAGATGCTTCAAGTAGCAGTAATGATCCGAGTCGAGTGATATTAAATATTTTCCTTAAAAACAACTTTAGATGGACTTTCCATAAGTGTGCATGAAAGGGTTAAGTAGCTGTCTATTGTATTGCGTTTGTCTAAACCAGTGAGAGAGTTTAAAATGCTGAATAAATATAAACAAAGGACGATATTGTGTTCGACGATGCAGTTAATGATCAATAACGGTCATAATAAGCCATTAAAGATCATATATAAAGAGGAATCTGTGTTAGATTACATCACGGCTTATAACTGTAGTATATAGCCAGATATCATTTTAATTAATAATTAAGTTAATAATAGGTCTAGAGAGAATCTTAGAATAATTTTTCCTGCAGCAGAGGTAATTTCACAATTATTCGATGATGTATAAGATTGCCTAGACATGACTAAGTAGGTCTCCGATATGCAATGTTCACCTTCGATTGACATTAATGCGCAGTGGACTCTTTAAATATTTTCCAGTTTCAGTTACTTACTCGTTATATATTCCTTTTATGAACCGAGATGAGGAAATACTGAACATTTCTGCTCTATAATGATGCTCAGAAGAGGTCAATGAAGTCATTATGATTCCATGATTAACCGCTGATTTAATCACATTTTTATTGGCTACCAGCTTCTACCAGGATTAACCAATCAGAATCGTGCGTTTTCCCCCCATTTCTGTTTTACAAGCCGAGCTCACAGATAATCGGGGTGACTTAAGCTCTGGTTTTATGAGATAAAATATCATTTCCCTTCTATTACTAGCATCTTATTGTAATCATTTCAGTGAAAGTGTCATGAAAGTCTTTTATTATTAACATTCCGAGACTGGGTGATGGTAGATCGTGCCATAAATGATTAAACAGCAAATTAGTGTCATTGCCGCTCGTACTGCTGTCTGGCATCCACCCAAAAGGCAGGTCACAGTTAACACTATAATTAAACAGATCATGTGGTGAATTTTATTTGGAATATTACTTTTTTTTTTAAAGAAATCCACCAGGAACACTGTCCAAATAGCATTCTGTTTTAATGGTAATCCTTGATGATTTTCAAAGTAGCTCAGCCTCAAAAAAAAAAAATAAATAAATAAATAAAATAAATTAAAATAAGAACAGATGCTGCCCTCTGGTGGTGGAATATCAGAATTAAAATTTCCAAATGTTCACTAGTTTTCACACATCAGCTACAAGATAGTGTGAGATTTTATTCTAAGAGTTCTGGTATAAAATGTCAAATAACGTATTTAACATTTAACAGGTATAACAGTCAACAGCTGTAGTGTTTACTGTTTATAACATCTGTCACACAATGTCTTTTATATGTCATGTTATAAAACTAGAAAACAACTGAAATACAGCCTGTAAATAATGACATCAAAGAGTGAGCATTCTGATTCACTCAATTTCATCAATCCTGATGTAAATACCGACAGCAACCAGAAGCACGAGACTGTTTACTTGGCGGCCATCTTGGTCAAGCCCCCAAACACTTATTTCTAGCTTCATTACAAGCTCATAGTTTTACCTTTTTGAAACAAGAACACACCTATAAGCTCTAACTTGACGTTTTAAACAGTCTGACTTGAATTTGCCATTAATTTGTTGCTAAAATAACACTAAACAGATTTTCAGGTTACTCCGTATGTTCACCTCCTTACCAAGGCTTGATCTATGGTTGTCGGGAATGACGCCAAAGATGCCATTACTACTAGTAATCTGGAAGCCAGAATTGTCTTTCCAAAGGATCTCTGGACATACCATAACTGCAAGCTATTTATAGGAATCGCTCTACAGATTTATCCAGGACTGATGCAGTTCTCCTATTCTGGATTTAAGGCAGGAGAATTAGTGTTAATTAATCCACAAGAAACGACATCCATCAACTTTATACCCTGCAGTCTTTAACTTTAGCTGCTGCTTTTTTTTGCACAGAGACAAAATTAAACAGTGAGGCAGGACTTCCTGTACCTTCTCCATCAATATGGTCTCTGTAATGATGAAAGGTTATGTAGATGTCATCATGTCGTGCCTTACCTGGCTCCGTACACATAAAAGCAGTAGATGTGGAAGGTCAGAAGCGCCACGATGTCCGACAGCACGGAAAGAGCAAAGGTCAAGCCCAGGCAGGCGGACAGTCCAACGTACCAAAGGATCATTTCGATAAAGGGAGACATCAGACGGATGTAGCCTGAGGACAAAAAACAAAAAAAAAACTAAAACACGAGATAAATGACTGAACAAGGTGTCAGACTTTATTTTTGAACTTCTAATTAAATGAAATCTACTGAAGATATTTTTCCAGCTCCATCGCCCCGTGTTCTATCCGTCTGAATACGGAGCGTGTAACAAGTACAGAGAACAGAATCTGTTCACTTTACTCTGAGGTAACAGCCATCACTCACTGATCCACAGATGGATATGGTAGAGGAAGAATCTCCCCAGAACCTCGTCTAGAGCACGATTCATCTTCAGACCAGCGGGGGCGCCCATGAGCCACTCCAGCAGGTCCTGCAGCTCCTTTGCTACGTGCTGGAAAACAAACCGAACAGCTTTTTCTCTGTTTATATTACATACAGCACACAGCTTAGTATCTACAACATACTGTTTCTACTGTAAACCGTCATGTTTATACCATCTACAGAGTTCGTTTAGACCTGCAGGAGAACCCAGTGCTGCTCCTGGACATCCTGATCTTAATAAAGTCCGACATTAGCAGCGTATAGCTTTGTAACAGCCAGTGTGTACGACATTAATGTACATGTAAATTTAATGTAACCTGTACACGTGTGAGTGACAGGTAGACAGGCCACACCTCCTTCACATTGAGAGACAGGTAGAGAGGCCACACCTCCTTCACATTGAGTGACAGGTAGAGAGGCCACACCTCCCTCACATTGAGAGACAGGTAGAGAGGCCACACCTCCCTCACATTGAGAGACAGGTAGAGAAGCCACATGTCCTTCACATTGAGAGACAGGTAGAGAGGCCACACGTCCTTCACATTGAGAGACAGGTAGAGAGGCCACACGTCCTTCACATTGAGAGACAGGTAGAGAGGCCACACCTCCCTCACATTGAGAGACAGGTAGAGAGGCCACACCTCCCTCACATTGAGAGACAGGTAGAGAAGCCACATGTCCTTCACATTGAGAGACAGGTAGAGAGGCCACACGTCCTTCACATTGAGAGACAGGTAGAGAGGCCACACGTCCTTCACATTGAGAGACAGGTAGAGAGGCCACACCTCCTTCACACTGAGAGACAGGTAGAAAGGCCACACCCACTTCACAGTGAGTGACAGGTAGAGAGGCCACAGCCCCTTTACAGTGAGTGACAGGTAGAGAGTCCACACCTCCCTCACCATGAGAGACAGATAGAGGCCAAACCCCCTCCACAGTTAGTGACAGGTACAGAGGCCACACCCCCTTCACTGTGAGTGACAGGTAGAGAGGCCACACCCCCTTCACAGTGAGTGACAGGCAGAGAGGCCACACGCCCTACACAGTCAGTAATAAGTATTCAGGCCACACCTCCTTCACTGTGAGTGACAGGTGATATGGTACATTATGACACTGGTTGATAAAATCAGTTGTCTATCATAAAACCAGGGCTTCTGAATGGTCAAGTTCTACATGCCTGATGTTTAAACCCCGCCCACCCGATTCTGATTCAACACAGCCGTTAAACACTCCAGTCAGGTGTAGCGGTGTGTCAGCGAGCTCGCTGCTGTGTGTGTGTGTGAGCTGTGTTGCGAGTGTGAACAGTACTCACGTCAGCAGCCGGCACTAAGGTGTTAGCGAGGTGGCTGATACGGTTCTCTCTGTAGAGCCACGAGATCAGCAGCAGCCCCAGAGCGATGTCCACAAAGAAGGACACAAAAATGTTCGCCTTCCTACAGAGAGAAGATCACACACCATACTACTGCAAACACGCCCTGGTCTGTTTATACTGAGTGTAAAATATATTTAAAAAAACATACAAATGAAAATAAAGGGCTTGAATCTTGTACCTCATGAAGTCCGTGTGCGTCGTGGCTTTCCTGGTCGAGAAGACGGTTTGAAAATGATCCGTCCTGAATCCTGCCTGAACGCAGGTGGACAGCTTGCTGGAAATGAAGCGCACCGGCCGAATATTCAGCACCCTACAAAGAAAAAAAAAGGAGTTCATATTTCTAACATACATCACAATATAGCTTTCTGAGAGACAGTCATATCAGAACATAGGATTAAAGGTGCAGTCTGTAATTTTTCTAAGTGCTTCAAGACATTAATTAAATCATATAGTTACAAAGATACCAAAAAAAAAACAAGTTGTCTCATTTCATTTTTTTAAAATTTTGCTCATTATTCTGGGCCAGAAATAAGCTTTGCCCCAAGCTGGAACAGCAATGCTCAGCAAAATAATAATAATAATAATAATAATAATAATAATAATAATAATAATGCATTGTTAGTTAGTAATCTGATGAAGTAAAAAAATGGAGAAAACAAGAAGGCTTGAAGCTTGTCAGTGTTTTATAGCAAGTGCAATTCAACTCTCAATTCAACTAAAATTACACACTACTCCTTTAAAACAGCACATTAACAAATAAGTGATTGAGTATTAGTTCATTACGACATTACCGATTGCAGCCAGCTGTCTGATATTAAACTTCTCTTTCTTTTTTGCACTCTGGCAAATTAAAGGTGCAGTTTGTAATTTTTGACAGTATTTCTAGACCTGCAATAATCAAATCACTTCACTGATGCAGATAAAATCTGTGAGTTGCAAAATGTCCATGTAAAAGATCTGCCTAGTTTTCTCATTTCAGAACTTTAAAAAAAATTTCTGGTCCAGAAATTAGCTCCGCCCCCACCTGGACCAAAAGCAAAACATTATTAGTTGGGGTCAGTTGGAAGTTAAAAAATAATGTGGCTTGTCTGTTTTAATTGCAACTGCAGTTCAACTCACAGACACCAGAGGGCTCTAAAAATTACAAACTACCGCTTTAAAATTCATGACTGATATTTAACTTTCTCCTTCCAACTTTAAAATGAAAATACTGTGCTGCGTATTGTGTACTGCTAAAATGGAATGTGTTTTATTTTGATATATTTGTATTTATAGCATCTATGCGCCCCACACACACACACACACACACACNTTCACTTCAGCTCACCTGAAGCTACACAGCCATTTCCACCAGCACACCAGTAAGGTGAGGAGCATGCAGACGGGGACGGAGGCTTGCTTGATCAGTTCCACGATGATGCTCGCCTCCCTGCCGTCCGACTGCCAGTGGGTCAGCTTCAGCGGCCCGTCGTCGTATTTGTCAAGGAGGAACAGCGGCTCGCTCTGGGAAACCGTGTGGAAAACCGCACGTAGCTCTGAAGACTCCACATCAGCACCGTTTTCATGGACAGGATGAAGCTGAGAGAGCATAACCTTCCTCTGATCGTAATGAACGAAGATGATTTTGTCTTCTTCATCGCTTGCCGGTGCGTGGCCGTTTTTGCGCACCACCTCACAAGCGAAGCCTCTCTTTCGGGGCTGGCGGCTCAACTGCAGCCAGCGCGAGTGAGGGAAGATGGTGCTGAGGTCCTTCAAGAAGCCGTCCATTTCCTTCTGGCCATCCTTGGATAAGCTCCACGACCCCAGAACGGTCAGATCCACCTGAATCTGGCTGCACAGCTCGCTCAGGTACTTCTTCACCTGGCCGGGTATGAAGGGGTAGTGAACGATGGCGAGCACCACGGCTGAGTCGTGGCCCGGGATCCAGCGACCCACGAGCAGACCGCTGTCGGCCACGCTGCAGCATCGTGGGAAGAAAATCTTCAGCACCATGACTGCTCTTTTAAAAAAATAAATAAATCTCAAAGTGAACAAAACCTGTTGATGAAACACAAAAAAAAAGCTGCTAGAGTGAGTCGAATGACCGGAACAGACTGCAGTCAATTATCACTTACATTATTATTATTATTATTATTATTATTATTATTATTATTATTTTTACTCGACTGACTTAATGATAAAGTTTCTGAAATTCTAATCAGAAGGGATTAGTTTTCCAGATAAATGTCTGAAATGAAATTTCAGGGCAATAAAGTGAAATATTTAACATTAAACTCACACCTAGGTATTGAATAATAAGCTAGCAGTTTAATGGATCTAATTTACATTAATTATTATAAGTATGATTTAACCGAGATACCGTGATATCGTGAAAACCGCGATTATTTGTTCAGGTATCGTTAACAAAGTCTGCCACATATTAACAACACATAATTGAATTGCAATCAAACAACCAAAACAAAACACTTTATTAGGTTTATTTTCTAGATAAAAAGCATAAAGTTCGCTTACCCAAATGTCCTCTTTCTGTCCTTCACATATTGGATCCTGCAGCCGTTTCTATAGAAACCACAAGCCTCCGGCTAAACTGTCATGGATTTTATCCTAGCTGTAATGTTAGCTACTCATAAATAAAATTTAAATTGTAATTTTTTTTTAATATTATACGTCTGAGTACATATATACCTTTGAGAAGGTTGTACGAATTCAAGCTAGGACCGCTAATTTATTTTGCATGCTAACTAGTTAGCTAACTTTCTAACAGTTCAGTAGACATTAGCTTTAAAGGCTAGCAAAATACATTTCTATACAGTATAGAGCAGAGTGTACGTTCAGAAAAGCTAACTAGGCTGCATCCCAAACTTAGGCACCCTATTCAACCTAAGTGCACTAGAGCTCGCGCGGGGTAAGAATTACTTCAACCCTATATAGTACGCCTACTTAGGAAATACGAAGCCATTTTGGGATACAACCGGCAGCCATTTTGTTAAAGGGTGCGTCTTAAAAAAACCGCCGGATGAAACTAACAATTTCTAAACTTAAGTTCCGGCGAGAGTTTTAACTGAATACAATGTGCGATAAATGTGTCTAAATATGCAAATAAATATTACCTATTATCTAAGCTAAAACTCTAATTAAGTTTTAAATTAAAATATTTTTCTCTCTCTTTTTTATACACCATCCCTAAGTTTTAAATTTAACTATATTCATTTCAGATAGACTGTACACAATATTTTAGTTTTGAGTTCATAAGGAAATCCATAATTTCTTGGAAAAGGTAAAGTACACAGCCTCACCATGACCTACAATGTATCATGTTATACTTACACTAACATACTTCACTCTCTGATTTATTATTATTATTATTATTATTATTATAAAGGTATTAAACAATCAGAGACTGCAATTTTTTAGTATTTTAGAAGTAGTTACTTACTTGTGTGGCCAGTCGAGACCCCAGCAGTCACTCTGGTCAAAG
The DNA here is from genome assembly GCA_037577455.1 of Pangasius macronema. Lineage (NCBI taxonomy): Eukaryota > Metazoa > Chordata > Actinopteri > Siluriformes > Pangasiidae > Pangasius > Pangasius macronema. Next base: position 20,868,224 of record CM074957.1, on the reverse strand, counting down.
AAAGCTAAATGATACTGCAAGAAAAACGCGCGCTTTCTAAAAACCAGCCTACGTTCAGTGATAACAACCTGAAGCAGATAAGAGTGAAGTTTGGGAGGGAACTGAAGACACACGGAGCCTATAATGTAGAGTTTTGTTTTGGGGGTTTACAGATATCTTCCTGTGGAAGGTAAAAGGTATTTCTTTACTTCTTTAAAATTCAGACAGTAAGACAGTTGTGAGACAGTATGAGATGCTTTTGTCATTTGTGACCACTCCTAAGAAATATATGGATCACACTACACATATATTAATGAGCATAAGCATTTCATGTAACTGAGCAAATATCGTTTAATACATTTTTCATTACAATCCATTAGAAATTAAGATGAGCACTGATGCTTCTTTATTGATACATTTAAATAGTTTGGTAAAAGAATAAAGATTTTAAAAATAATCAGTAATCATGACACTGATGATGACAATCCAAACAGACGGTAGGCTGTTAAACAGGTAGGATTAAAGGTAGGATTAGGAATATGTTTTAAACTCTGTGTGATTGGCAGTAATGTCTTTTTTTTTGGTGTGGATTTGATGTCTTGTTTTTATTCTTATTGTACTCTATAAGTTGTTGTGTTGCAGGATGCACCCACATTTCATTTCCAAGACCCTGGAGTTAAAACGTTTGGTCTATAAATTAAATTAAACAAAGGAAAGTGTTTTCGATTTCCACCAAGAATCCATGTGGATGCAAACGTTTGAACTTGACTGCACAGGATTTTGAGGAAATGCCTCCCTGTGGCCAGCAGGTGGCGATGTTCAACAGGATTTGTGAATATTTGGGTGGATTTTTCTTCTGAGTCATAATCTATTTTCACAGACATGGAAAAGTCAGTTGTGTTCATCTGTAATGTAGGAATATCTTCAATATTACAGATATCCCTACGTTCCCGGCTATTTCAGGCTTTTACAGGATTCCTGATGGAGTTGTAATGGACTCTAATGGTCCATAATGGTATTTTGGGTTGATATCACAGTGTAAATGGTTCTAATGGTGATCTCTTTCCTTCCTAACAAAGCTAGAACTGTCAACTTTCCAAAGAAGCCTTTAGAAAGAGGAATATATATATATATATACACATACATAAAAATAAAGTTTCTTTGGAAAGAAACAAAACTTCACCGAATCTGAGAAAACGGTTAATTTCTCAACAAGAACCATTACGCCATCTTAGGAAATGTCCAGAGATGGGTTACAAAACATTGTGCTTCTGGGAAATGTGCTTTCTGAATATATAAAAATGAACTTTTTTAAAGTATTCATATTAATAATTGTTGAAGTGCACATTTTTACTTCGAGCCCTCAACAGTCCCTCTGGAGAAAAGGTTCCAATTAGCACATCTTTATTGTCCCTAAAACCATAAACCATCCAGTGAACTGTTACGAAATCCTTGATGAACTATTGTCTTTTTTCTCTTGCACAATAAAAGCCATGACCATATCATCCTGCTCTCTGTGTGAACGTGTGTGTGTGTGTGTGTGTGTGTGTGTGTGTGTGTGTGTGTGTGTGTGTGTGTTTTCTCCCGGTAACACCTGGGTTCTCTGACAAATGATGATTTCTAACAGGAAAAGCAGAAAGAACCCAGAAGTCACATGAGGACTGGTATATACCGGAATACACTGCTGTATATACTATAAACCAGGAAGATGATGACGAAGTGATTTACAGAAAGGAATGAAATATTCCTCTTAATAATAACAATGCCAGAAAACGGTTCTTCAGAGCAATGCCAGGAAAAACGGCTCAGGAACATTTTTTACTCACAGAGGTACGCTGAAGAAAAAATGTTAGCGGAATATATTTCATTTATTATGACAACAATAAAATAATAGCTAAATATTTATGGTCCAAAAGATTTAGAAATCATTTCAAGATTTCAGTAGACTGTTAGACCACGTGTTGTTGAATTCTGGACTCTGATTGGTCAGAAGGTGTTGATTAATTTTCTATAACAGCAGCTGTGACAGTAGTGCAGCTGCAAATCACAGGTTTATATTAACGCCCTCGTTCTAATACGTTATCGTTTCTACAGAAAAATTTAGGATGACTTCTGTACTGTTAATTTAACACTCATGGAAGGAGTCTCCAGTGTCAGAGGTAAAGCTGTAAGGTCACGTTTTCCGACATCTTCAGGACAGAGGAGATTACACTTTACAGTTTCTCAATAAAGCTGTGGGTTTTTTTTTGTCTCGTTATCTTCAAGAGAAAGTAAAAAAGAGAGGCTGGTGAGGAAACAGCTTGGTTCCCTATAGTGTAATTGTAAATGAATAAAAAGTATGATGTGTCAATCATAAATTAAAAAAAAAAAGTAATTGCTGGCAGACTGCTGTGGCGTAAGAGGAATAAAACGCTCAGGGACATGCTGTTACAGATAAATAATCAACTTCAGGGTGGTAACAGTAACTCCACTTCATCACACCACCTACTGAAGCACATCACGAGGGTTTTATTCCTGATTTAAATTCTATTTTTACTCTTAAACGGATACATGAGAAACTGAAATATGAGATGTCATGCAAACAACAGGTTCTCAGTAAAAAAAAAAATGTCATAATCATCACAGTTTCCTGTCTTCCAGTGTGCATACTAAGCTTCAGAGAACTCGCACTGAGGTCACTGCATGTCATGTTATGATTAAATTTGGTATTTTCTCCGTGACTAGCAGAAGTGGTCATGTGGTTTAAAGACACTTCCTGTATTTCCTGTAACCGTCCCTTTAACAAGACTGCCTCATCTCTTTAAATTCCTGGAAAGATATTAATTTGCACACACCTGAAATTCTCTGAACTCTTCTTCCTGTAGTACTCCTTTTTTTTTTTCTTCTAAGAATGTATCTTCACATATAAACAACGGAAGAAGGCAACTAGTAAAATAAATGGTCAGTAACCAGGCATCAAGCAAAGCACTTAACACTTAACTCCTCTCTCAATCTCGGTGCTTCTACTCTTAGAACCCTTATGTTTAGGAACCTTAAGTTCTTCAGTTGTCCACCTTAAAGAACCCTAGAACAAAGTTCTTCTGAAATCAGAAAGGATTCGCATAATCTGTAATTATCAAGTCAAACCTTAGAGTATAATCTTTAAAAAACGAGTCCCTCTGGAATAACTGTAGAAAGTTCTATGTAGAACCCAACAACAAAGTGTTTTCCTGTCAGAAAGGGTCCTCAGTATCCAATAAAAGAGAGAGAAGCCTTTAAAGGCCCTTCGGTTGGAGGAACCCTTAAAGACAAAGTGTTTCCTATCAGAAGGGGTTCTAACTAGAGCCTTTTTTGGAAGTTAAAGCCTCTTTAATCATCCAATGGGCCCTTAAAGAACCCTTTTTTCTAAGATTATAATCTTTAAAAAAAAAAATTGAGCCCTTAAGGGGTTCTTAAGGGGTGTTACTCCGGGGGAACCATTAAAGGTTCAATGTAAAACCCTAAAACAAAGTGTGAAAGGATTCTTAGAAGAACCTTCTAGGAAAGTAATAACCCTTAATCAATCCTTGTGGAACCCTTAAGGGTTCATTGCTTGCTGCTTTGTGGGACTATTCAAGGTTCGATGCAAAACCCTGCAATAAAGTATCTTCCTGTCAGAAATAGTTCAAACTAGAACCTTTTTTTTAGGAAGCAAAGAGCCCATAATGTTAACCCTTAACCCTCATAAAGTAGAAAATGTAAGGAATCTTCGGTTGTTCCTCTTGTGGAACCACTTAAAGGTTCTAATTAAAACCCTACAACCCATAGAGTAGAACCATTTCGTGAAGCTAAGAACCCTTTATATAGCCATGACGAACCATTTATCTAAGAATGTACACTCTTAAAAAAATTAGTAAACACTATGGTTGTTCATCTGAGGGAACCATTAATGATTTTACAACAAATAGCTTTCCTATTAGAAAGGGTTCCAAGTAAAACTTTCTTTTTCAAAGTAAGAACCCTTAACTAATCAAAAAACCCTTAAAGAACTCTTAGGAGTGTTTTTATGTTTTTTTTGTTTTTATGTTTATGTTTCAGGCAAACATAAGCGCCCCCTTGTGGTGCGAAAAGAATAGAAACTGCGATTTGCGTAACTAAGTTAGGTGATTAACGTCAGAAGATCATGAAAAGCGGCGATCATGAAGCATTTGTGTCTCTCTGGGGCGGAAAAAAAATGCCAAAAAACACAAAAGAGGAAAAAACGGAACCCAAAACACAGGTAAGAAATGAATGCTAATTAATTGGATTTAGTCAATTTGGCGCGTTCTTATTTCCTTGTGTTGTAATTAAAATGGAAAAAGTTAGTCGCTAACTAGATAGCGAGCTAGTATCTAGACAAAAAGTGTTAGGCTAACACATGTTAAGTTGCTAGCTTGTTGCTACTAGCTATGACAATGATGAGTAACCTTTCGACTTTAAAGATAATCGCCGCTTTTCATCGTCTTTCCAGAAATATAGCAACTCATCCGATTACAACCAATGAAGAAACTTTTAATTTGTTGATACATATTTATGTATTTGTTCACTTGTGTAGAGATTTAATTCCTATAGTTCTTATTCAATTGGTTTTATTTTATTGTCTATTGCATAGTTTTTCCCTTCATCCAAGATAATGAAGTATTGATTCTACTCGTTCTTGCGTATAAAATAAATTCCCCGGTGTTGCTTAAGGCCCTTAAATGTTCAGAAGCAGCCCTGAATGAAAGCCAAATTTTGTTCTGTCTTGTAGATAAAAATAGATGTACACGTTCCCACACAGAAACCAAAAGGGGGCACAAACTTTTGCACTCACGTCTAGGATGGACGGTTTAGGACACGTTACATGATAAACGATATTAACTTGCTGCTGTAATCAGGCTGTTTTTAAGCTGAATAAACGTTCTATAGTTCCTCCTTTTCTTAAAATCTGGAATATAATGAAATAAAAAGTAAAAGCAGCTCAGCACAGGAGGATGGTTTGTGAAATAACGACACTCTCAAGCTGTTCTGAAAGTGATAGAAAATTAATTTCCAGGCACTGAGTCGAGTTAAAAGAAACACAGCACTCGAGAAGACAGAGGTCAAACTCCAACTGGCTTCTAACTAATAGTTTATCATACCTGTGGAATGCGCGAGACGTACGGGTCACATGACTTGTGAGAATTCTGTTGAATGTGAAAGTGGCCGAAGGCAGAGACAAAGAACAGAATACGATTCTTATCACTGCATTCAGACTGAAGCGTCCTACTGTGCTGCTTTAATGAAATGCCCGGGAAAGTCTGCACGGGATTTCTTGGAAACCGAGGCAAAAAAAAAAACCCTAAAACACTTAAACGTTTAACAGTCATGTTCTGCTCAGGTCGCTGCAGTTCTGACTTGCACCTTAAAAGGAAAAGCTTTGACCTGGATTAAATAAAAGTTTCTCACATGCATTAGATTTAGTTTTACAGTAAAGTTTATGTGAACTTTATTCTTGGATGCAATTCCCTGATGGACTGTGGGGAAGGAAAGAAATAATCTCCTCAAAGCTAGACTAGTTTTCACTCAAAAGAACAAATCCTGATAAAGATTGCTCTCAGGAGTAAAGCCATCATGGAAGATAATTAAAATAAACACCAGGGAAAGATCTTAATTTATGTGTTACGGAGAATAAACACATTTAACGATCTGTTTACTGTGTGGTGTTTGCGTGGAACTACAAACCCTGAACGACTCTGGTGTCCAGAAATGAAACTAACAGTAGTTTTCTTTTTATTTCAGCACTTTTAAGTGTTATAACACAACAGTCTGGTGACGTGACACGATGTGAGCTGCACACGACTGTGTGAACCTCCTGCACCATTTCTGCATACAATGATATATTCTGAGAAATATTAACAGCCACTAATAACCTCATTGTATAAGATAATACAGCAAAATGCTACGAGCTCCTTCAACTAACTGCACTGACTGGTTTAAAAGAAAAAAAAAAGTGGACAGAGCCTGAGAAATGAGTGCACGTTTAGTTTTAAGAAACAGCGACATCTGCTGTTTGGATGGCCAACACCTGGAACACTTTCACTTTCACTTTCCCGTAAAACAACTGGGAGATGATAAGAGAAACAGAGACCACACACAGATATGTATACACACGCACACAGATGCACACACACACACACACACACACACAGATGCACACACGCACAGATAGATTTTTCCCACTGTGGACTAGTAACCTCTTTTAATTACCTGTTCAGGTTCATGCATGTAAAAAAATGCAAGGGTAAGTCAAATGAAAGCCTTATTAAAAAAAAATGCACTATTTATTGTAAATAGTTGTCACAACTGTAGTGTTTCAGGTTTAAGGTGACAGTAAAAAAGGTGAGTGAAAAAATTTGATAAATTTCTGACTACAAATGTACTATTTCTCTAATTTATATCCCTTTTTTAGGTTTTTATTTGACTCACCTTTGTAATAATAATAATAATAAAATACACAAGCAAAAACAAAACTTGTGTTTTTTGGAGACAAAGAAATTACGCTAACCTTACGCCAACATTACGTTAACTTTACACTAATGTTACGTTATAGCGAACATGCACAAGCCTTAGTGTAATTAGCTGAGCAAAAATATCCTAACTATCCTAACCCTAAACTATCCTATACTGACTTTAAAGTCTTTAGCTTAAATGCAGAATAAATCCAACATGTGCCTGTCTAAATCTAACTAGATAAATCTATACAGAAAATACAATGCAATATAATAATGAAATAAAGGACAAAAATCCCAATTTCCCCAAAAGGACCCAGTTGCTTAGAAGTGAACCACATTCTCGGAGGAACTGCAGTTACTCATGCAGTCCTTGCTGTGATATAATCTGCTCTGCCATATGTGAAAGAGGAAAAAAAATGTCCAACCCACTGTGCAGTAAACATGAGCACTTCTGAGAAACTCTACAGAAATGAAAGTAGCCATACGTAGGCAATTTGACTCAAACTGATTAGAGATGTGTGTGTGTGTGTGTTTTAAGGCATTTCAGTTTCACAATGAAATCATTGTTAGTAGCAGCTGTCTAAGAGAACTAACTACAAGCAGACACACGTCCTAATGTGTACCCCGAGGCATGTCTTGCCACGTGCCTCGCCAAGTGCATAATTAACGCATGTTTACTGTGCCATGTTTGGGTGGAGGTTTAATGCGCATCCAGCCACAAGAGAGAATATAAACACTAGAAGTCCCTGCTGTCCAGAAATGAAACTGACAGCAGCTCGGTTCTCATTTGCAGCACTTTCAGACGTTATAATGCAACAGTCTGGCGACATGACATGGTGTGAATTGCACAGATAAGTTTTCTGCACAAATATTTGCTCTAATAAACACGATGCACAAACAGGTAGAGTGCTGTACTGTCATCTCCTGCAGCAACACAATATCTAAGTTGAATGAATAATAAAACATGGTAAAGATTTCTAATAAGCATATAAGACTACTTATGTGTATAAAGTGCAAACTTACAGTCTTGTAGTGCTGTGAACACTTCACATGCAGCTTTATGAGTCACATATTGTGTTGCATGCTGACAGTGTAGACTGTTAACCTTATTAACTACTATGAGATCCAATAGGTGTGCATACATACAGAGACATATGCACTACATGGCCAAAAGTATGTGCACCTCTGACCATCACACTCATATGTGCTTGTTGAACATCACATTCCAGATTTATTCCCCTGTGGTTGCTGTTCTAATGAGCTCCACTCTTCTGGGAAGTCTTTCCACCAGATGTTGGAGCGTGGCTGTGGGGATCTGTGCTCATTCAGCTACAAGAGCATTAGTGAGGTTGGGATGTCGAGGAGGTCTGGGGTGCAGTCGGTGTTCCAGTTCATCCCAAAGGTGTTCAGTGGGGTTGAGGTCAGNGAGTTCTTCCACTCCAACCTTCACACACCATGTCTTCATGGAGCTCGCTTTGTGCACAGGGGCGTCGTCATGCTAGAACAGGTTTGTGCCTCTTAGTTCCAGTGAAGGGAAACTGAAGGGTAATGCTTCAGCATACAGAGACGTTCTGTACTGTTTGTGTGCTTCAAACAGTTTGAGAATGAACCACATATGGGTGTGATGGTCAGGAGTGCACATACGTTTGGTTATATAATGTATATGCATGCATGAATAAACAGCATGGTATATGGTCTTCTAATGTGCTTAATATTTAATATTTGAACAGTTGGATTATCATCTGTATATATATATATATTAAAAAAAATATAAGAGGCTCAAATATATGTTTACCTTAAGTGGAAAAAAAAATCAATAAATAAATAAAATATGGTTCGTTTAGGGTACTGGTTGGTTACCTGTTCTAGTTTTCTACCTGGAAACCTTTCTGCACATGCAGCATGGAAACTATTTATTTATTTATTTATTTTCCTCCAACAGTGCATCTGCAGCTTTTCTTTATTATGTGCACACACACACACACACACACACACACACACACACACACAAATATATATATATATATATATATATATATATATATAT
>CM074957.1:20834064-20859628 GCA_037577455.1 Pangasius macronema | reverse complement strand
CACACACACACACACACACACACACACACACACACACACACACACACACACACACACACATATACACACACTGCCAATAAATTGCTTTACTCAGAAGTGAGTAAGATCAAGATAAGGCTTTGTGTCTTGGGTGTTGCTGTACGGTAAACTGGAGATTAGCAATGGTAACAGCGTTCGAGGCAGGAGGAAGTGATTTCTTTCACTGAGATATGTTTAGTTTGTACGTGGGGCTTGAAAGAGAAAGGAGAAGAGAAGCTGTAGTTGAACATTTTTCAATTGTTTGTAGATTTCTCTAAATTGAGGATTTTTTACAATAGTTATAGATTTTTTTTTTTAGCTTCTGTAGAATATTTTTTTCCATATTTGAACTTTTTTAACCCCCTATTTTAAGTTGTAAAAGTTTTTGTTATAGAAGAGTTTTTTAAAGAGGTAAAATATATTTTAAGTCATACGATGTTGAAGATTTTTATTTTATAGTTGTTGAAAGTTTTAATGGCTTAACATTTTTATAATATTTTTTTAATGTAGTGGATATGGAAGATTTTTTTAAAAGGGTTTTTTTTTTCTAGCTGTAGAATATACTTTAAAGCTGGTGAATTTTATTCTAAGTCAGATTTTTATGGTCGTATAGGATTGTTTAAAAAGTTGTAGCATATTTTTTAGAGTTAGAAAGGATTTGTTTTTAGAGATCTATCTTCTTGTTTCATCCTAAAGCATTCCGACATCGACAACTCAACCACTCAAATGATTTTATACCCTAAATCCAGCATATTTTCCTGATTTTTTTTCCTATACCAGCACTCTGAGACAGTCTCGGTTGCAGGTTCTGTACCTAATGACAGTGTATGAATTTCTTGTGACTCATGAATGAGTTCTTGAAAGCTTCCTGCTTATTATTATTATTTTTTTTTTTTGAATCACCACACTGTCTTGAAAGCGTAAGTGCTTACTGAGAAGCACCCCGGGGTGAAACTGAGTGTGGTGGCCTATGACGGAAATCAGCTTGAGAACAAAGCAGCTGTGTGTTATCTTTGTTAATCTTTCAGGGTCTGGATGGGTATCTTCCAAAGAACTCGAATGAATGTGAGAGTTCTGGTGAAAGATTTCAGGCGAAGAGAGACTTCAGATGAAAGGGGCGCGTGATGGGTTTTAATTTAACACTCGCTGGATTTTATTTCTGAGTATAATCAGATAAAGTGATGGAACGGAGTCTGTCTCGAGTTGCAAGATACTCACAAGCTTTTCAGGGTTGAGGAAAAAAAAAAAAAAGGTCAAGTAGGATTAATGAAATGAAGAGAAGAATGTTTGAGATTGAGATACAACACAACAGCACCACTTGTTCTGTGTTCTACAGAAGTGCTTTTAAATACTTCCATTTTCCATGTCACGCACTGTCAGGGCAAATGCACAACACATTCTGATGTAAGTGGAAAAAAAGATTTCTGGCAAACTTTAATTGATTGCATTTACACCACTGGTTAATTTTATTTCCACATATAATCAGATTTTGGTTCAGGGAACTGAGGCCTTCTGAAAATAAACCAACTTGACTGAATCTGAACACAAATACTTACAAACAATGTATGTTTTTAGTCACCTTGTAAAGCAGAAACATGAACTCACATTCTCTGGATGAATATATAAATGAATCTTTTCTTCAGTCTCAAGATACCCTTTGTAGGTTTGTGTGTGTGTGTGTGTGTGTGTGTGTGTGTGTGTGTGTGTGTAATCGAGGCATCACTCTACCTGCTCAGGGTGAAGAACACACATGAAAGTGCAAAATCACTTCCAGGAAAGAGACCGCTGTGTTTCCCTGAAGAACCTCTTACAACACATTCACACACACACACACACACACACACACACACACACACACACACACACACACACACACACACAGAAAATAAAGTACTTATGCTGGTATACTGCATCTCTTTCTGTGTGTTTGTTCTATTCATAATTCCATCACCTGACTATAAAACTGAACTCAAATCAGGCTACATGAATAAGTTAAAATGCAAACGCTACCATCACTAGTTACACCAACGCGCTGATGGATTCCAGGTTCTGATTGGTCAGAAGGTGTTGATTAATTTTCTATAACAGAAGCTCAGACAGTAGCACAGCTGCAATTCACGGGGTTTATATTATCGTTATCATGATCGTTTCTATAGTAACAGCTCATTCACATTTCTTAGAAACGTATAAAATGGATAAACTGTACAATACCGTTCTTTAATAAATAAAACAATTATAATCATTGGCAAATTGCATATATAAAACACACATCGTCATGGTAACGGTGTCTTAACAGTAACTCTACACCCGTGCCGTTGTCAGTCTCCTTTAACGGCGGTATATTCCTTTATAAAATATTTACACAATGCTTATGAACGTGTTATGAAGGTACATAAAGTGTTACCCAAAGCATACATAACAAAAAAAAAAGAAAATCAGATTTATATATAAACTTTAATGTGCATTTTCCCCCTTTTTTGCAGATCTCCGTATGTATGTACAGACATTTAAGAGCAACACACCAACGTTTACGCCGTTTATAATCCTGCTATGAAGCTTCATTCTCAAACAATGCAGAGCTTAAGATCTTTAACTAAAGTGACACCTGAATGCGAGTTTATTAACTTCACTATACGTCACGTCACCTTGTGCATACGGAAAACATTTCTGGTATAACACACCCCTGCCTTAATCTACTACCAATAATGCAAAAATAAAAAAAAGACGTTCCTATAGCACGTCTGTGGAATGTTTAGTGTGCTAAAGGAACTTTTTAAGTCAGTTCACGCTCAGTTGAAATTTAAATAGCTGTATTTTCCACACACACACACACACACACACACACACACACACACACACTGAACAAATACATAACTGCACCAGTTGACTCACACTTTGACACTGTAACCTCTTTTTCCACCTGCACTAACCATAACTGAAGACCCCCCGGGAATAGTACTTCTCACTCTACTATATTTCAGACCATAAGAGTGAATTCCAGGAAGGCAACACATGCCACCACCTTCCTGTTTCATTCACCCACAACCAACGTGGTTTCATTCTTCTTATTAATATACACGAAAAAAAAAAGAGCTACAGTAAGATTTCAGAAGGGAGGTTCTCAGACTCATGCTCGCGACCATGCGCTTGCGGGACTGGATGCAGTTACATCACTTTCTGAAGGAAGACGACGACGCTGGCGACGGTTCTCAGCCTCGGTCTTCTCAGCACCTGGTTTTCACACTTTTCACACTCAGTGTGAAGCACTTTAACAAACATGATGATATGATGTTTAACCCTGAGATTTAAGAATGAGGCCTGAGACAGGAAATGGCAAGAACTTGTTTTTTTTTTTTTTTGACAAGGACTACATGACAATCAGGGGTTAAACTTCTGCTACATGAAAGCAACAGTTCAACAAAAAGACTAATGTGTACAAACTACCCCAAATCACCATTGCTGGGCGTCTGACGTTGGCTTCTTTTTTTATCTCCTCATTTTATTTCTTTGATGTCATGCAGATGTTGACATTGTGATGTGGTTTAGGAGACAGTAGGACTTCCTGTTACCTATAAACGCAAACAAAACCTCACTGTGTGGTTGAACGCTTGAATGTTACAAAGGCAGTCATCTTGAAGAACAGGAATAATTTTTTTTTTCCTTCTGACAATTTGATATTACTGTCTCATAGGCCACACCCCCAGAGCCACACCATGTAAAACATAGAGAAAAAAATCATAATGAAATTGTTAGCTACATTAGCTTCTCAGCTACAATTCCAAAACTAAAGAAGCATGTCATGTCTGGACTACATTTAAGTGGAACTTTGTCTAAAGCTTTTTGGCATTTTGGGATTTAAACTCTGGAACTTTCTGAAATGGTCTCATATTAATATGATGTGAAGTGCACCACATGACCCCAACTAAACTGCTCATTCTCTTGGTACCACTTGCTAACATTTCTTTATGGGATGCAGGGTTCAGTGCCTTTGTATGTATGGAATCAAAGATCAAAATCTAGGTTGGATGCAATTGCCGAGATGAGACGCATGCTTTCAACCACACTGCCTGAATTTGATAAGCTGCAGTGCGCCGCACAATCCCAGTCCTTTCTTTAGCCACGACTCATAAACCGCTGTTAAATGTGTAATTAAAACGTGCTATCTTTTCCATTTAGAAAGCTACAAAAGCAGTTCTAAAGACAGCGGTGTTCATCAATCCATCATCAGACAAAGTGTTTAACAAATGGAGGAAATTCAAGACTGTTTCTACTCTCCCTAGGAGCAGGCATCCTGCAAAGTTTACACCAAGAGCACAACAGGCAATCAGGAAACAGCTGAACAAGAACCCAATGGTAACAGCAAAAGACCTGCAGAAGACTCTACAAATCGCAGAAGTCTTTACTCGTGTCCACTGTCAGAAAAACACTGAACAAGAATGGTGTTAATGGAAGGACATCACAAAAGAAAGCATTGCTGTCAAATAAATAAACAAACACACACACTGCGGCATGTCTCAAGTTTGCTCAAAACCACCTGGATCTTCCACAATGCTTCTGGGAAAATGTTCTGTGTTCAGATGAGACAGAAGAAAAAGAAAAATGCCTAAAGCTGTGTTTGGAGAAAAAAAAAGCACTGCACACCAACACCAAAACCTCATCTCAACTGTGAAGCACAGTGTAGGAAGCACCATGGTGTGGAGCTGCTTCGCTACCTCAGGGCCTGGACACCTTCCAGTCTTTGAAGGAACAATGAGTTCAAACCTGTATCAAGACGTTTAACAGATGAAAATATGAGCAACAGTCCATGATCTCAAGCTTAATAGGGTTTTTTATGGAAGGAATGGTCTTCACCTCACCTCATCCTTGTGCCAGTCTTCGAAGCAGCTAAAGGGAACGTTTGGTGGAGGTTCTTGCTGCTAAAGCAGGATCTACAAGTTCACTCAAGGGCTCACTTTCTTTCTCCAGCCTGCACTGTGAATAATTACTCAGTGAGCTCAATGAAGACTTGAGAAGTACTACCGTCTGTGTGTTATTAGTTTAGTCAGACTGTGTTTGTCTGTAATTGTGATATATATGAAGAACAGTTCACTTTTTATAATTATAGCCAATGCGAAAACCCTGGTAACTTTTTCTCGCAACTGGATGACAATTAAATCTTGTGTGTAAAAGAGTTTGTTGTAATATATATATATATATATATATACACACTAGGTTGCAAATAGGTGTCACAGAAGTGTGTGTGTATATATATTTCTTTTTTACATAGTCTTCAGTTTGTTCAATCCAGGTGTTCCAGCTTTTACTAAGTGTCTGGATTCTTCTAGAAAAAAAAACCTGCCTGGTTTTCTGATTTATGTCGCACTTTTAAATTTTTAGTTTGACCGATGAGTTTCATTCGTTCGTCATGAGGAAAGCGCTTTATCCTGGTCAGGGTGGCGGAGGACCTGGACACATATATAGATTGGAAAGTTCTCTAGTATTCTAACACAACGTTAATTTTCAAAGTAGTTCCAGACCTACTAAAGAATATTGAGGTGAGAATACGGTCTCAGTTTACGCAAGTGTTTCTGTAATTTGCAGGTTTATAGAATCTGCTTTCAAGACTCAAAATCTCTTTAAAAAAAAATGGCGCAATGTCGTGACGGACATGATTTTGTTAGAAGATTACGAGTTTTTGCGTGAAGATTGCTCATTTCTCATAGATTTTGCTCCACATCAGAAAGGAACATGTCACACACCAGTGTCGCAAAACACAAAGATTACAAGATTACAAGATAAAAAAGGCGAAGCCTCTGAGGATTTGTCAGAAAACGACACTACCGCCAGCTCTCGCTGACCTCTTATCAGCGCGCAGTGATCACAAACCGTGCGATAAACACATGCCTCTTTATGTTCTGTCAGCATCACGTGTTGTTTGTGTACGTAGAAAAGATAAAATCTCTCTCAGAACGGAGAAGCATGTTTACGGGAATGTCACTGATTTGACGTTCCCATTCTATGTGCAGAAATACACTTCTCAGCCTGTAATGTGATCCTTCTTTTTTTAAACTCATGATTTAATGAACAATGCTGTCATGCATCCTGATTGGTCAGAAGGTGCTGATTAATTTCTATAACAGCAGCTCTGACAGTAGCGCAGCAGCAGGGTTTCTGTGACGAGACGTTTCCTTGGCATTTATGGAAGGAGTCTCCAGTGTCAGCGCTTTGTAACAGTAAGTTTGACGCTGTAACCGTTCCGACATCTTGTGGACACTTTGCGGTTTCTCGGAAATGTGATAAGCTGCTTTTTTTTTTTTTTTTTTGGCTTATTCGAAAGAGAGAATAAAGAGAGGCTGGTGAAGGAACGACTGTTCATAGCTGCTAAAACGTAACTGAGAACAGGAACTAACTGGTTTGTTCGATGTTCTAGACACTATAAAAGGCTTCCCTTTTTTTGTTTTAAAAAAAGGGCTTTTAAGTAGAATTAGAGCTGTTAAACATCAAGGGAACCCGAAACACCACACATTTCTGTGCTGTGGTGGGAAAACTGATCTTCAAGGAACCTCACTCGCCCTGTTTTTCCTCAAGTATCTTCTTCTCTTTAACTTCTCTCTTTCACAGAATGCCACTTTTTCTCACAATCTCACTTTTTCCTGGAAGAGAATCAGCTAGCTCTGAGTCACGCAGCCGAGTGTTTGGATCTTAAGGTCTTTTCTTGATTTATAATGTCAAATAACCGATGCACATTCCAAAGAATGGAGATGATTATGATCTTGACCTTCATGGTGAGCTGCTCAAGTCTGCAGTAACACTCCCAGAATAATAGCAAAGATTCCCCGCCCCTCCAAAACAAACACATGGCTAATTGAGTTCTGTCAAGCCCGTGATAAAGATGCATATTTACAATCGCAAGACAGTAATTTTATTTTCTTTTCCTGACAGAGCATTAGATGCCAGCGCTGTGCACCGAGAGACACTACGGGTACAGCAACAATACGTTTTAGTCAAACAAATGTTTCGAATTTGTTGATAAACTGCAACTATATCATAAGATCTTGTCTTACGCTGCAGTAATAAAATGTGAGAAAACAGCTGAAATATGTTCACTCTCTGTTTTTACAGACTTGTAACCTCAGCTAGAAACTTAGCAACTTGGAAGAAGGCTTTAAGCTCCGCCCACTTCCCAAAAAAAACTTTCTGAAAACCACTTTCCTGCTCTGTATGCCAATCATGTCGGTCATTATGATATATACGTCACATTCTTTATAAAACTGTATAAGCCACACTTACTAGAGCAGAAGCATATATATTTAAAAAAAAATTAAAATATTTTTTTTATATATTCAGAATCACAAATCTCATTTTGATAGACAAGCTGCATTTTTTTTCTACTCTAATTTACAAAGATGTTACAGATGAATTTCCTCAAAAGGTTACAGACTATTGGACTTTTGTTGAAAAACCAATTTTTTTTTTTAGAAAAAATGCATATCTTCTTGATTAAACAATAATCCCCCCCCCAAACTGTTCTTTTAAAGTCTTTCTCTTCACATAGTTTGAAATAAACCTTTGAATTCTTTAAAAATCCTCTAGACTAGATACATTTTTAGAGTTTTACATAAAGTACGTAATTTTTTTAAATTTTTCTTTGAACTGATTTCTTTCTTTTCGCCGTGTCCTGCCGCCTTCCTCGACAGATAAAGCTCTGCAAGCTCTGCGTGTACACAGTTTTGCTTTTAAAAGAACAAGTCTGAAGTTCTTGTTATGATTCCCATATGCGCCATGTGCTAACAACGGCATTTCCTTTATCACTTAAAGCCAGAATAAAAACATTCCGGTTTATTTCCTGCTTGGAAGTGTGAGGCGCACATATGAATTTCCTTTAACCGAAAATACCGCTGTGAACAGACGAGTTCAAACGAGGTGCCGTGTTGGGCAAACCTAGTCTGGGTTTTTTTCCTCCTTCCCCCAGAGTTAACCTTTAGACAATTTTACTCTCTGGATGCGTTGTTTTTTTTTGTTTTTTTATTGGAAGAGATACAGAGCTGTAGTTTGTGTTCCAGTATTTTTTTTAAACACATCCTTGTTTGTTTGCCAACTTAAGAGCTGTTCAGAGCCAAACTGTTATCACTAAACGTTAGCTCTAGTGAAGTTTGTCTGGGGCTCATGAACTTGAAGGCCATGGGAATTTATTTAACAAAATATTTTTTAAAATCCCAAGATTAAAGTATTGGCACCCTAACCTGATTTTAATTAATTTATTTATTTATTATTATTATTACTTTTTATTTTGGGTTGCTGTATCGCTCATGATGTATGAGAAGAAATAATTCAGGTTATAAACTGGTGTGTAAATCAGGCTAAGAAGACGATTTGGCTGCAACTCTGACACTTTTAAAACAGTGCTTCTGTCCGTGATTATCATTCACGATTTAACAGCACTCGTGTCCTAACAGATCTCGCTGTGGCTTGTGTTTAATAGTTAACCTTGTGAGAGAGATAAGTGTTGCTTGCAAATTTTGAGTCGTATTTAAACTAAACGTTTAGTCTCCACCCATAACTTCCAGAGAAACTCCTCCTCCTTTCACAGGAGACCAGAATGTCCAGTGGAAAAGCCCCGTAAAAATGCTAAAAGTATTGCAGGTTATTAAACGGTAGAGCTTCAAACACACACACACACACACACACACACACACACACACACACACACACAGACACACACAGACACACACACATACTTTCTCTCTCTGTTTCTTTGTTCTAGACAAGATTATGTTCTTCATTGTACTTTCAAATCTGTAAACTAACCGTGACCGTACATTTCACACATTTCACACACACACACACACACACACACACACACACACACACACACACACACACACACACACACACTTTCTCTCTCTGTTTCTTTGTTCCAGATAAGATTATCTTCTTCATTGTACTTTCAAATCTGTAAATTAACCATGACCGTACATTTCATCTTTTCTGTTGCTCAGTGACTGCTTCTTGTCTGCGTACATGTGGGCGGGGCTAGATATAGTGCAGATCACGGATTGGTCGATCACAGTGCTGATTTATCTTTATATGTTTTTATCGTGATATCTTTGGCTTCTCTAGCAGACATTTTTTTTACGTTTTTTAGGTTTATTCCCCCACAGTAATGACGTTTAGCTGTGATCCCGTAATCTTCAGGTTTAAATCCCTCACTGCTTCTTATTCGCTGCGTTCGCTCACTACATGGGGTAGAACACACTCACGCTGTAATGCACGTTACGCCTTAAAGAACGCAATCTGATACACGTGCACGCAAACACTAACACCTGACCAAGACTGCACTCGACATGACCACTGAGGTAAAAGTATTGGCACCCTCCATTTGCATGCCATCCAAACATACTCGCTGTGTCTCGTGAGCAATACCGAGGTAGACGAGTGACACCTTTTAACATTCAGTAAGCGATGTGAAATCAAGTAATATCTTATTATTCGATTAGTCTTCGTCCCCGAAACCTCCACAGAAACTTCTCCTGCTTTCACAGGTATGGGATATGAATCATCTTGGGTTTGGGTTTGTTACTGAAAACTAGCCTAGCTAACACAAGCCCCATAATGCTCATCACCTCCTGCGCTTATTTCAGTTTCTTGTTTTTGCACTATTGCTGAACTGAATTACGCAAAAAAAACAAAAAACAGATGTTTCCTAAATGTATTGCAGACTGTTAAATGGTAACGCAAACCTCCTGTTGAACTCTCTCTCTCTCTCTCTCTCTCTCTCTATGAGATAAGATTATCTTAACTTTGTAATGCGTTTGAGAAACTGCTGTGAAAACTGCTGTGCAATTCAACAGAATCTGAAAAACTCGGAAGTAAGCAGTTATTCAGCAGTTCAGTGGAAATGAAGGGAAATCTGGGCAAGAGCACAAGTTCAGATAACAACTGCAGCTGTAATGAGCCTCGAGAAAAAGACACTTGAAGATAAAGAGCTCAAAAAAAAAAGAAAAAAAAGAAAGGGAAGCAGAACAATACACACGGCTGTATGTATGTAGAATAATTTATTGCATGTCTTCATTATATTTGTCCTTAAAGCAACTGTAAGAGATTAAAAGCCGACTGCAATTTACACAATGTAAAAACCGTGTCATCTGATACTCGTGGTATTATTTTGTTTGCTTTTTCTTCATTATGGACATGATATTTACATTACAGAGAAAATACTGCACTCGAAATTACTGTATTGCTTTAAAGGTTACCTTTTTTTTCTTTTCTTTACAAAATAAGCCACGTTTTTTCCAGAGAGAAAATATCTAATAACACGGAACAGAAAATTTTCGCCCCCATCCCCCTTTTTTTCTCTATGTGCTGCTTTTTAACACGTGATACAAATCCAAACATCAGTTTTTGTTCTTACTAGTGAACAGAACCTTAAAGTGAAATATATTAGTTTGTTTCTTAAAAAATAAACGACTGTTACTGCAGATCAAAGCTGAAACGACCCCGCCTTCTCTGATTACGAGCGAGAACGAACGCTTTCACGTGATCATCATCCCACTGCAACGTAACGACGGCGTTAAAACATTCTGTACAGAAAACAGAAAACGGATTAATAAAGGCAGCAAAGAGCACGTCATTAATCACAGCTGTACAACATCAGACATCAGACATTTCTGCTGTGTTTTCTCTAAAACCGTCTCCTGGAGGGTTTTGTCGATTGAGCGCTACAACGTCACAACGTGCTGCAAAAGCAAAAATTAACTGCAACAAACGGATTTGATAAAAACGCACGAGTCGGTTAATGTCTTTCCCCCCATAATTTGGTCCTTGCCAATTCCCAGCCAGCATCCAGCTCTCCCCGGGTGGCACAACACACTCGGAGCAAAGCGCTATCCACATACACGCCTGTGATTGGCTAGCGTCGCTGTGATTGACAGTGAGAGCGAGAGTATGCCCCTCCCACACACAGCGCACAGCCAACACCGAAAGTGGAATCTGGAGCATTAAATTTACAGATGTGCTGAGTAAAACGGAGCGTATTTTATAAAACATGAACCACGTTTATCATATCAGTTATAATTCATACCACGAATCTACAATGATCATAAAACAAACATTTATATTTGATAAAGAAACGTAAATAATTAAATTCATTCAGTAATTAAAACAGTGATTTATTATTTTGTTTTTAAAGAAATTTTTCAAAATTTTTGTTGCTTATGTCTTGTTCATGTACCGGTGTAGGGATTTATGTGTACATGTGATGCAGCGTCTCTTCAGCCAATCACATGTCTGTTGTGCGCACTGCTTAATTAATATTCATGACCTTGGAGTCACGACGGAGTCAAAGATGAGGCAAAGTATCAAAAACAAACATTTAAGCAATAAATCAGATCAAAACAAAATATGATCATCAAAGCAGAACTATGAAACGTTTCTGATGACCAAATGACATTTAAATTCATGTTTTTTTTTCTTTTTGTTTTCACAAGTTTATTCCGTGAAGTTTTTTTCATGTGCTTGGATTGTTAAAAACATTTTAACCCTTAAGGATTGTTCGGTTCTCCCTCCGACAGAAACCGTTAAAGCTTCCATGTAGGGTTCCAAGTACAATCTTTTTTTTTTTCTTTTTTTAAAGAAGATAAAAACCCTCAGTTATCCAATGAGCTCTTAAAGAACCCATGAAGAACTGAGTGAGTGAGGGTGAGTGAGTGTCACAAACTCCAAATTTTTGGTCATTTAAAGTTTTTGCTTCTGTAAACCTGCAGCCTGTCAGGGGTTTGACCTTTAACCTCTCGGTACTCGGTGCACTCTTTGAGGCTTCAAAGCCCCGTTCTGCTTGGGACCATTTTGTCGCAGGGAAACATTAAGTGTAAACCGGTGGTATGAATGATAAATAATGAATGACAGAACATGGTGGAAAACAACAAACGACTCGTGTTTATAAAACGTACACCCTTTTAATGTTTGCTCATCTCTCGGTTTTTTTTTTTTTTTTTTCAGATGCATTTTTAGTCAAATACATTTTTAGCAACTTGGCCCAGTTTTGTACTGGGAATAGGTATGTCTGTCCAATTTTTCCGTTTCCTTCCTCCAAATCACGTACAGCTCGTTGGATCAGTTCCGAAACCCACATGACTTGATTCAAGTATGTGAAACAATATTTAAATAAAAAAAAAAAAAAAAAAAAAAGAGAGCAGAACCCGAAGTTGATCTGAGTGCTAAGACTCGAGTATGTTAAAACACCGAACTGTGTGATGATGTAAGACCGGATTTTGGTGAAGTGGGATTTGTTGCGGTCGCATGCACCATTACTGGGAAGTAAGTTTGCTGTTTTGAGTTTTCCTGACCACGGTGCAGATTTTCACTTATAGTCTCCAAAAAAAAAAAAAAAATCTGCTGCTCTTGAAGTGCAAATGTGTGTGTTCAGTCAAAATGAGAGAGTCGTCCAGGAGAGAGCACCGCCGGACAGACCCAGAGCTCATGGTACATTCCTCAGTGTTAAGACTGGTAAAACCGAGCGGGCATTCCCTCACCCACATATTTATAAAAACAAACCCACTCTCCTCTTCATCCTCCCCCTCATCCTTTCTCAGATCAGTCACACAATCAATCACGCAACACACACATCTTGAATAATCCCACTCAATCACTCATGCAGGCATAACTCACAACTCGCGCACGCACACAGCATCACAGCAGAGAGAGAAATAATAGCGCTTTGACCAAAAACAAAGATGTGCTTTGAGAGACACGATCAATAACCCTACTGTTGTAGAAGAAAAAATGTTGCATTCAAGAATGTTCTTAAACAAAGAGGAGCCGCGGAACATGACAAGAGCCACCGCTGGGATGAACAAACAGAAAAAAGAATGCAAGCGATCTGACGTTCAGGTTTCAGCTGGTTCCTCAACAAACAAAAAAAGGAAAAAAAAAAAAAAAGAAAGAAAAAGTGTCTCAGTCTATCTCTGTCTCCTGCTCCAGTTCCAGGTTCTCTTCAGGGTCTGGAGCAGGAATTTCAGTCTCGACCTGCTCTCTTGACCTTAAGGTTACATCAGGTTCAGAAACATTTGCTGGTTCAGAATCGGGATGAGGTCCATCGTTTTTCCTGATCTCTCCTGAATCGGGATAGGGACAAGACCCGTGCTCTTCCGGGAGGGCCGCGATGTCCTTTCTGTCCTGTGCGGGGTCTGTGTTGGGCGTCGTATGGGAGTCGGGGTCAGTGGGCGCGGCCTCGTCCCGGGAGAAGTGGCGCAGGCAGGGTGGGTCGGCTGGAGGCAGCAGGGTGAGCGAGTCGACGCTGAGCGAGTCGGTGTTGGTGTCTGACAGCAGGGAGATGGTGGGCTGGGCGGCGGGGGTCAGGCTCGGTGCCAGGGGTGCGGCCGGCACTAAAACAGTTAGAGCAGGTCCGGTTAGCAACATGTGACCCGTACAACTCATCAGTGCCCGCAGACAGAGCAGAAACAAAACAGCGGAAGTCAGGCTGCATGCATTTTATTCCCCTCTATTTTATTTATTTTTAAAGAACCAAAAAATTTTCTGGATTAAAGTGTGATCCCACTATTTGTATTTATCCCTACAAATAGACTTCTTTTGTTTGTTTTTTTTTCTCTGGAATTTTCAAAGAAGAGGGAGGTGTTTACGAGGTAAATTAGTCACTGGTTTCTGGTGGAAGTTTGGTACTGAAAATATTTCACATTACAGTTTATATAGAAATGATTAATGCTTAAGATCCTCTCAGGTTGGAGTTCAGCGTTATGATGTGACAGGAAGCAAGTTATTATTTTTTCTCCTTTACTTCAAATCAAATATATCCAACTTTCCAACTACATTTTAAATTAAAACCCATGCAAGCGGTTAACACACTGTTAAAGAAAGCCACGGAAGCGAATTTCAGATATTAACGCGTCTCGGCTGATCGTCTACACTGACTAAATTAATAGTTAGGGTAAAGCGGTGCCAAAGGAATACGCTAGTGCTTGTTAACTAATGAGAAACTTCGTAGTGCATTATCGCGTTTGTGCGTTCTGGGGAATCTCTCACACTCGTGTTATGCTATTTCCTTTAATTGTGAACGGGTCACGTACAGATTCCAGTCAGTGATGATTTACTTTATAATCAGAGAGGAAACGAGAGTGTGTTAGGTTTGATTTATTTTGCATCACCACAGGCAAATTGAGGAAGTCTACAGGATGTTAGTGCGCACGCTGTTGAGGGGCTGAGGTAGCAAGCGACACGCTGACGTGCCTGGGTGCGGAGGTCTAAACCCACTCTCCGGCATCATCCGAGAGAGAGAACGCACACCTCCGGCCCTCGCTTCCAGACCTGACTAGAGGAGAACAGAGGGGGACACGTCACAGGGATGGGAAAGAATGAAATCATAAACCAGAAGTAAAACCCACAGGAAAAGAAATCAGATTATACACTACATGCTCAAAAGTATGTGGACAACACTCAAATGTACTTGTTGAAGATCTCATTCCAGATTTATTCCCCCCTTCTCTGTTATAATTATCTTTCCACTAGATTTTGGAGTTCTTCCACTCCAACCTTCACACACCATGTCTTCATGGAGCTCGCTTTGTGCACAGGGGCGTCGTCATGCTGGAGCAGGTTTGGGCCTCTCAGTTCCAGTGAAGGGAAACTGTAACGCTACAGCACACAGAGACGTTCTGTGTGCTTCAGACTATGTAGCAACAGTTTGGGGAAGAACCATGTATAGGTTTAATGGTCAGATGTCCACATATTTTTGGTCACATGGTGTAGGTTTAGCATGCAAAGTTACAGTGCAAAAATAAAACCAGCTCTGTTGTGGTGCACCATTGTAGCACCTTCGCTGCATTTCTGTGAACTCATCTTCTGAGACAGAGCTTCCAGAGAAACCGGGCTGAGGAGGAGGAACCTTAGAACTGCACCTAAAGGTCACTCTGCTTTTGTTATGCCTAACCGTCGAGTCTACACAAAGGCTTAAAAGAAAGATTACCAACGAAATAAAACACCAGACGTGTGAACTAGTCAAACTCCTCCGGTTCAGAGACTGAAATCGTGTAGGAGATGTCACAGAAGCCACAACACACTGCCTTATCTGTTCAAACGTCTTCTCCTGGGTTTCTGTGGTGTCGAGACGCTCTAAGGTTTTCAGGTTTTTCCAAAACCACACACACACACACACACACACACACACACACACACACACAGGGACCCCGGTGTGGGAGGAGCAGATGATGAACACGTTCAGGATGGGGTTACACCAAACATTACCCTCTGAATACACTGTCCTCTTTCTGTTTAGTTGTTTTTTTTTTTAACTTGTTTTTTCTATTCCTGCATAAGTTCAATAATAAAAAACTTCATACTTTGTGTAAACGTGAAGCTATTTAGAATTTTACTTGTATGTAATATTGCATTTTTAGGAATTTATTTACAGTAAATTCATATTTAATTCTACAATAAAATGACCATTTGTGCATTTATTTATTTCTAATACGTCATTACAACATTTCTATATATTATTAGTTCTCCTTTATGTTATCACGCACATTTAAATATAAAACTATTGGTTTAATTTTACCATGTTATTGATGTTGTCTGCTGTTATATTCCCACTTTTACTGAATATTTATTAATCCAGTCGCTAGCAGCTTTAATCCTAGCTTTAATCCACTTGAAGCAGCGTTTAAGTCTGGCTTTTGTCTCCAGTACACTGGGATGGATTTTAATTCTGTTAGCACAAGCTGAGCTCTGCGTCTCAGTCGGCTCTACTGTGAGGTCAGCGTCTGCACTCAGGTCTGTTCAGTTGCTGAAAAGAAACAAAAACATGTCATCTGATATCTTGCTGTAATAGCTGTGTTCTGGGGAATTCTTGGAAATAGCCTGCACATCTGGAACACATTAATACGCCATAATCGCGACAGGGCAGGCGCTCGGACTTGCCTCGAGAAGGAAAACTGGCAGGAGGATCCTAAAGCCTGACAGATTGAGTGTGAAAATGTGCATGTGTTCGGACGGAGGTGAACAAACTGAAGCACAATCGAAGGCATCGGCGACTTCTGACACGAAAATCACATTCGAGAAAAGATGAAAAAAAAATCTCCTCCCTAACTAGAAAAATGTTAATATTTAATTTATTATTTTTTTAAAATATTTTTTTTATTTTACTAACACATTAACATTACATCCAGGTAGCAAAATGAGATTTTCAGGGATTTTAACTTCCTCTTTTTTCGCATTATAACTTTTCCCTGATGAATATGTTCTGTAAAAAATAAATAAATAAATAAATAAATAAAAACGACAACAAAACCGTAACTTTTCTTAGTTTGCTAAAATGTTTAACAATTTTGTTTTCAGATTTTTGAGACCTTAAAGACATAGTGAGTATCAAGTACTGTGATATTATATTTTTTTACCATATTTTATTTGTGTTTGTCATTTTTATCTAATTCAATCATATATAAAAATTATACGTAATATGTAAAATTAACATTATAAATAGACACTTTATCCATAAAATCTATAATAGTACTACTAATATTATTAAAAATTGTATAATGTTATCAGTGTTGTGTGACATCACTGCTGTGATTGACTGTAATTTTATTTCACTGTCGTATGGTTTATATATTAACACTGATTTATTGCCGTACTATGGCGCTGTGCTTTGTGGCAGTAAAGCTATGGTTTAAGACGCATCTGAGCTTTAGCGTGGGACCTGAGTCTAATTTCATTACTTCTGAAAAACAAAACGTATATTTTCACTTTAAATATGATGAGACAACGGGACTGGAGTTGCACCTACCTGCACTCAGATTAAGTCAAATCTCACGAAGCCTTACAGACTGCGAGTGGAAGCTTCACACGCCGCTCTGTACACACTGCACTGGGTTGTTTTTTCAGGAGGGCGTTCACAATGTGAACGTGAATTGGAATATTGTTTTAAAGTAATTTTTGGCCACATCATGTAGTGGCACAACAGTCCCGACTAACCGCGCTGAATCAGCCGCATGTGATCCGGAGTGAAATTTCAGTTTGTGTGTTTGACGACTAAGAAAATAATCAATCAGTACATCTGTGTGAAGTGTGCCAAAGCAATGTTTGCCTAACAGATCCGAAGGAGTGCAAATAGTCACTGAGTGGCAGCTGAGGCAACTGATGGAAGAGGTTCTGTGTGTGTGTGTGTGTGTGTGTGTGTGTGTGTGTGTGTGTGTGTGTTACCTGACGTGCTGTGTGTAGACACACCGCTGGTGGTGTTGGAGTCGGAGTGAGCTGTGAAGCTGGAGCTGGAACCCGGGGAGGAACTGCGCTGCTGGGCCACATGGGCCACTGCGAAACCTGCACACACACACACACACACACACACACACACACACACACACACACACTTTTTAGCACATTTACAACGGTAATTCACTGGTAAGACTCATGCAAATCGACTGGAATGAGATCCAGCGCTCCCTGGAAGTGTGTGAATAGAAGCCGATACATTACTGGGATATAAAATAGAATTGAATAGATTTTATTTTTTTAAATAAAGTTAAATTTTAAACTATTAAAACTATAGCAGCTGTAGGAATATAGGTATAATAGATAAAATGATATTTTATTTTTATTAAATGCTGACATTCTTTCAATGATTCTGTGCCGTTTCTTCTACTAACCGCAGAGTTTCTACATGTTCAACGCTCGCTTGCAGAAATTATTCAGCAGTAAAGATTACTAAACCTCAATCAATTCTGCTGAATTTCCAAAGACACCGACAAGTCAATCCACCCATCATCTTCAAAACTGCAAAAATGACAAGAACTGCAACTTTTACGCTGATTCAAGTCTCTCCTTCACTCGGCGGCTTTTTATTTCTGACGTCGAGTTGTTTTCGACTCGACAATCCGGCGACTGTATTCATGCAATACAACAGTATTAACTATTAAAATATCAACACCATTCGCAAACTGTTACATTTGACGCTTCACTGCAAAAGGATTTAATCTTTAAAAAAAAAAATCACTCCGCTCAACATTCTGCTCTATGCACGACACTCCGCTCAACATTCCGCTCTAGACACACGACACTCCGCTCAACATTCCGCTCTATGCGTGTGGCGCTCCACTCAACATTCCGCTCTATGCACACAACACTCCGCTCAACATTCTGCTCTATGCACGACGCTCCGCTCAACATTCCGCTCTATGCACGACACTCCGCTCAACAGTCCGCTCTATGCACGACACTCCGCTCAACATTCCGCTCTATGCACGACGCTCCGCTCAACATTCCGCTCTATGCACGACGCTCCGCTCAACATTCCGCTCTATGCACGACGCTCCGCTCAACAGTCCGCTCTATGCACGACGCTCCGCTCAACAGTCCGCTCTATGCACGACACTCCGCTCAACATTCCGCTCTATGCACGACGCTCCACTCAACATTTCGCTCTATGCGCATGACACTCCGCTCGACATTCCGCTCTATGCACGACACTCCGCTCAACATTCCGCTCTATGCACGACACTCCGCTCAACATTCCGCTCTAGACACATGACACTCCGCTCAACATTCCGCTCTCGCTCACCGGTAAAACAAAGTTCGCTCAAATCCCGCTACGGCATGAAATTCCTCTGTAGTGCAGTTGTTCCCGATTGCAATACATTGATTGAATAAATGCCTCAATTAGTAGCAGAGTTAAAACTGATATTTATGGGTGACGCTCTGCTACTGACTGTGACTTTTATTACTTTTATTAATTCATTTATATTTATTTACATTTACTTTATATTCACGTAGCACGTCCTCGTGCTTTCTGGCAATTTGCCGCTTAAGATTCCAAAATGAATGTTTGCTAACTCTCACAGTCTCTTCACACGGCCTTTCGCTTTCTTCTCCTTCCTCGTTCTTCACTTCGATTTTCACTGCGCGTTTGCAACTTCACTAAAACAATGTTTGAATTCCATAAATTATATATTTGGAATTTTATAAATTCAGGCGGTCAAGCTTCGGGGCGGCGTAAAATACACGAAATGTTTGGGAACCCCTACGCTATATAAACTATATTACTATACACAGTACAGGGGTTAGAAGAGGGCAGATTACCAAACTAACCCCACACACACACACACACACACACACACACACACACACACACACACACACACACACACACACAAATGAAGAGGGGGATTTTTCTTTATGCTGGTACTTTTTCTTGGTGATTTGGTGCTTGTGGTAAAATGTGGTGCGTAATGATGAGGAGTGACGGCACTCTTCAGATGAATCAGTGTTTTATTTCTGTGTTAAGCCAAAAACCTGAGGATTTCCCTTACACCAAACATGTACGTCAATGAAAGAAAAAAAAAAACAAAACAAAAAAAACCCCCGAATGCATCCATGCGCTTCTGAGCATCATTTAATTTTAACCAAAACTGAAACAATGGCTCACTTGCGAACAACAGATCAGTATCGGTGAAGAATGTCAGTGAGATATGGATCAGTTAATAATGTCAGCGCTACTTCATCTCACTTCGGTTTAAACAAAGACATAATCAAGATGCCTTTTTTTTCCCTTTTCTTCATGATAAGCTTCCTTTTAAAAACCAGGGTGTCTTTTTCACTTCATTGCAAAAAAAAAAAAGAAGAAATGTGATGTATGAAGTAAAAGCAGAGGATCTCGGTGGCCTGTGAGGTCAGACGCAGAATTCGGAGTAAGCCGTGAAACAATGCACTGAAAACCACAAACCTGAGATGGAGAAGTGCTTCAGAAATTCTGGAGAAATCTAATGTGAAACGTTGGGTCATTTGTTTAGAGAGAGAGAGAGAGAGAGAGAGAGAGAGAGAGAGAGAGAGAGAGAGCAAGCATGTGTCAGAGAGAGAGAGCAAGCATGAGAGAGAGAGAGAGAGAGAGAGCAAGCACGAGAGAGAGAGAGAGAGAGAGAGAGAGAGAGAGAGAGAGAGCAAGCATGAGAGAGAGAGAGAGAGAGAGAGAGAGAGAGAGAGAGAGAGAGATAAAGTTCATAGTAAGATGTAACTGTTGGAAAGGTCACCAGTTCTTATTTATCTCTGTGGAACGGACACCAAAATGTCTTAATAAAGTAACTGTTAGAATTGAGGAAGTGAAGCTGTTCAGAGTCCTGATATTAACACACTACCACAGAACAGACAAAAAACTTACATATACGCAACTCAGAAGACGACCGACTCGGGGTTTTTTTTTCTTTTCTGCACGTAGGCAAATATTTTTAGGAATTTAACCCTTAATCATGAAGCAGTGGGCTAAATTTAATTACTACTAAATCATTTAAAGAAGTTAGAAACAGTACAGACACGAGGGAAAATCACATCTGAGAAATGTTTGTGACTCTATTTAAAAAAGAACATTAGTATATTTATATTTAAATATATATATAGTTTCTAAATTATTTATTTATGCATTTATTGATCTATCCCAATAAAGTCTATTAATGTTATTAATATGGACAGATGGAGGAACTTAATGTATTGTTTTATTATTATTATTATTATTATTATTATTATTGTCATAAATATATTTGAAATAGGATTCACAGAAATTGAATTCATAATTACCAAAGATAAACATGTATAAATAGATATTTTAGGATGATTATTTGTACAAAATCACATTATTGTAAGAGCTACACACCAATAAAAACTTTATTCTATTTTTTTGTGAGTAAAATATTCCCTGTTTATGCAGAAGACAACGCTGTGAAAGTTAAATTCATTTAAAAGCTGCTTGGTCTTCATCAGGAATTGTTATTGCGATGTTATTTATATACGCAGTGTAGCAATCAGAGTTTTAACAGATCCGTGATATCAGGATTTATATGTTGCATAAACACACACACACACACACACACACACACACACACACACACACACACACACGCACGCACGCACGCAGACACACGCACGCACGCAGACACAAACACGCACGCAGACACACGCACGCACACATAGACACACGCACTCACACGCACGCACGCAGACACACACACTCACGCAGACACGCACGCACGCAGACACGCACAGACAGACAGACACACGCACAGACACTCACACACACACACGCGCACACGCGCGCACGCAGACACACACACGCACAGACACACACACGCAGATACACACACACGCACGCACACACACAGACACACAGACACACACGCACACAGACCCACGCACACAGACCCACGCACACACAGGCACGCACACAGGCACACACGCTGGCACACACGCAGGCACACACGCAGGCACACATGCACACAGACGCAGACACACGCAGACACACGCAGACACACACGCACGCAGACACACACGCACGCAGACACACACACGCACTCACGCACGCACGCTGCAGGTTAGGAATTTTAGAGAGAGACTCCTGTTTTAATCAGATTACCTGGAACTTTATCTACGGAGGCGAAAGCTGGGCCTCGCCGCGCCTGGTCGTAGAAGCGGAAGGGCAGCTGAGACGAGGATGAGGACGAGGACGAGGACGAGGAAGAGGTCTGGCCGAAGCCTAGCACTTCAGACGAAGGCTGTACGGGAAGGTCGAGGAGAGCTGCACGAACAAGAGACAGAAATTTCAGGATGCTGAGATCTGAAACACTAACGCAGGCCTTGTTCTAGGAACTAATGAAAGTGTTTATAAAACGGCTTCGTTCACACACACTGTTACACGCTACTACTGAAACTCTGCATTACTTACAACACATTAATAATAAATCTGTAGAGAATAATATGCTTCATTTTTTTCTTTTAAACAACCAGAATGGAAGAGGAACACCCTGATTCTACACGCCCGACTCCACGCGCCCGACTCCACGCGCCCGACTCCACGCGCCCGACTCATTAAAACTTCAACGTTTTTGGAAAATAAAACGATATTATATCAATCTCACAACACACTTTTCAGAGGTATCAGAATCATTAAAAATATATAATTATTAAAAATATAATTAAATCATTTTTTTTTTAAATACAGCAAACACTGATGTTACAATTTTATACTGAATATTTTAAACTGTAAAATTTAATAAATTAACATTAAAAACAAAAAAAAGTAAATAAGTAAATAAATAAATACATAAAAAAAAAATTTTTCCTCCTTTTTTAGTGTTTTATATTTCAGAAGACATTAAATAAACTTAAAAAAAATAATATAAAATAATAAATATTGACTATAAAGGAAGACTAGATGTTGATGCTGGTATTTATGCCAATCGCTACTACTAGCAGCCTCGTTAGCTAGCGAACAAGCTAGCTATTTTTTATCAGGTCAGCACTAGTGGGATTTCGGTATCAGAGTACACATATATTCACTGTTACCACGACAACCAACTTTGATTCAGCGTTGGTTCTAAACGTAGCTAGCTACAGTGCTCTAACTAGCTTGCCTAGCATGAAAGAATCATCGGCGAATCGTTTCTGGTTAGCACGCCATCCTCGAATAATCTGAACGTCGGATGTGACGGGTTTAAACGGTCGCATGACATCACAACACGTGCTCAAAAGCTTCAATCGGTTTTATACACAAGTGCAGAGGAAGTTTAAAAAGAAAATAAGATTTTAGCAAACAAACGACAAACAAACTGATCAGAATTAAGCATCATGAAGAGTTCATCTTTTAAACGTTTAATTTTTTTTAAAGAGTCGCTCAGCCTAAGTGTCATGTGACCCTGTTAATAACTCAGCATAGTAAATAATTCAGTTATAAATGAGTAAATTATAATTAAATTACAAACGGTTGTACTGTAAACAAAACAATAAACACGCAATCTTTTCTTCTCAGTTCTGAGTTCTGGTCTCTTTCCGCCAGCTTTGGATCTAAACCTCAGCAGGACTCAGATGATACGGACCCACAGGCGCACTGTACTCTACACGATGAATTCAGAAGTAATCTCCGCGGTGTAGAAACATGACCAGGGCTTGTTTTCACTTGTTCGAATGTCTTTTTAGATCCTGTAGCTCCACTCATCTTCATAAGACATAAGAGTCAGGCTTTGTTTGGTGTAAAATTCTCCAGAGTGAGTACAGAAATAAGAAGAACGGCCATGTTGTGGACGAGGATGCTTCAAACATCAAGAAAGCTACTAAAGAATAACTGTTTAACTGACCTTGCTGTGACCTTGACCCTGTTTGGATCAATTCCAAAATCTGATCTACTGATTATAACGATAATTCCACATAAATCCTATGAACGTTCAACCACTCGTTCTTTAGATACTGGACTCAAGAGAGTCTCGGATGGACGCGCGCACACATGATACCCCCACCACCCAGTGACGAAGGCGTAAAGACACGTTCGAGTGTGTTTCAGGGGACGGACTGACCCGCTATCCTCTGCATCTTCATCCTCCGGGCCTGGATGCGTCCTTTAGCCAGCCGCTGCTTGGCGATGATGCAGCGAATGTGATCGGCGAAGATGAAGGAGGCCTGCAGGATGGGTACGGGTTTGGCGTGAGGGTTGGAGGTCGGTTTGTGGATGGTGATGTTCAGGGCTCTGCTGTCGTCCTCCACCCCCGACACCTGCATGTCCTGTAACGGCACATGGTGTTTTTGTGTTAATAAAGTGGTGTGCAGAGAATTTGTGTGCAGACAGGCGTGAATAATTAGTCAGTGCGATGTCTCACACTGTTTTTCCCCTACAGTAAACTATTTTTAAAATAATAAATAAAAGTGTAGAGGGATCTCTTTTATTATAAGGTTTTTTTTTCCCCAAAGTGAAAGTTTATTAGAAGATTATTTTACAATTGATTTTTTTTTTTTTAAATTGCAAGTAAAAGGATATAAAACTCTTTTTTACTGTATTTTTTTTTCTTGAAAAATAAAATGTAGATTCAGGAGTTCTATTTTTTCCCTTTTTGAAAATAAAAAAAGCAATAATGAAAAAATGAGACGGGATAATTTCTGTGTAAAAATGCAGCATGAATCAGATTTTTAATTTTTTTTAACTCTAAAATTTATGCATTTAAACTCACATAAATCCACAGCTGTTAAGAAAGTTACAAATAAGTGAGTAGAGTTACTGTCACTTCTTTCCTTATATGAAAATAAATAGAGATAGATAGATAAACAAACAAATAAAATAAATAGAGCCTTCTTTTTTACTGTTTTTCTTTCTGAGTGTAGCGTATCAGGGATGATGATGTGTGTAAATATGCAGTTTGAATTAGATTTTAAAATATTTAGGTAATTCATACGCAAATAAAAAAAGTGACATTTGAACATTTAACATTATTTAACATTTAATACTGTAAAATAAATAAAAGAAAATGGCAGAGGGCTCTTTTATTACAGTAAAATAAAAAAATCCCCTGAAAGAACTCTTAGAATAAGAATTAAAAAAAAATTTTTTGTAATTTTTTCTTTTTTCCCAGTTTGTAAATCAATTCATAAAGCAGCCGCTCTTCATCTTCAGTTCTTGGCTCCTCACTCGTCCATTAAAGCGCTGTGTGTTGATCCGATAACAGCGTAACTGAAGCATTAAGGATCACACACGGCGAGTTTACCTGCAGAAGACCCGCGAACTTGACGACCCCCCAGCCGAGGCGCTTGGTCTCGGGTTCCACCAGACTCATCTGATAGACGTCCACAGCCAGGAACCTCTGCGCCTGAACGCCGTCTTTACTCACCACCATGCAGGCGATGAGGTCACTGTTGTCTGCGTACAACAACAAACACCGGGTTTTTAAAAAAAATTTTTGTTTGTTTTTTAATTTTCAAGCTGTTATGAAGATATACTTTACTCAGCAGCTGATAACAGAACTGGAAGAGCAGTCCAGATAATTACAAGCCACCGTTACCTGACTCTGTGAAATTACACCTAGGAATTTAGGTCACGTTTATTTAAAAAAAACAAAAAAAAAACAACCTCAATTATTAGAGTGGAAAAACGTGAAATGCAAGCGAGCGTGACACTACATGTTCACACAATAATCACGTGCAGAAAATGTGCCAAAGTGAAAAATAAAGCCTTTGTTACACTGATGTTACTGAGGAACACCGTGTACTGAATTGGTCAGAACAACAACGATCAAACAAACAAGTAATAATGTTACTGAAACAACAAACAGGCATGTAAAGAAAGAACTTAACAAAGAAAGTAAGCAAGTGAGTATACAAACAAACAATTAGGTAAAGTGCGTAGCTAAGTAAGTAAAACACACAAATAAATAATTAGTTTAATAGGTAAATAAGTAAGTAAACAAACAAAAACGATTAAGTGTCTGGGCTGTGGGGCGGCTAGAAGGAAGCCCTTTCTCACAAAAAACATCCAAACCCAAACAAATCACCCCAAACCATGTGGCAAAATGTGCTATGGTCTGATGAGAGCAGTTCCAAACGGTCTAATAATTCCATAACAGGTATGTTTGGTGCAAAAAAAAGGACATCGCTAAAAGAAGACCATCCCCACGGTGAAGCATGGTGGTGGCAGCATCATGCCTTAGGGCTGCTTTTCTTCAGCCAGAACTGGGGCGTTTATCAAGGTGGAGGGAATCACGAGTAGCTTCAAATACCAGTCGATTTTACTGCAGAGCCTTCAGGTGTCTGCTAGTGAGCTGGA
>CM074957.1:20807206-20822081 GCA_037577455.1 Pangasius macronema | reverse complement strand
GAAGATAGGGATAGGTGGAGAGTGATGATTCGCTGTGGAGACCCCTGAAGGGAAAAGCCAGAAGAAGAAGAAGAAGATCCTGCTATCATCCCGTTTAAATATTTTCCCGTATTTCTCCCGTATTTTTAATCTTTCTATAAAAAAACCCCACTGGGCGTAATTGATATGTTTGCTACATTCGCCTCCGGTAAAGCAGGCGGCAATATACAGAACATTAGCTGTAACATCTACACAACTCACTCAAACGGCACCCGAGGATGGAGGAACGTGAGAGAGATGGCGTTAGAGTACCTGCAAAAAAGGCGAAAACTTTGTGCAAGTATGTTGGTGCGTGTGGACCGCCCCAACTGAGTCAAAACGTAAAGTAAACACATTTTATTTATTTATTTTATTATTAATATTTATCTATTTATGTATTATCATTTAGTAATAGTTTAAAGTAACTGTACACTTTTAGCTTTTTAGTTGTAGTCTTGAGCCTACTGTTTTTGTTTATTTATTATTATTATAATTCATTAAAGTTATTAGTATTTATTATACATTTTTTTTATACTGTAGAAATCATTTATTTTCTGGACATGGTAGACAAACCTTTTTTTGTATGTATTTTATTGGCCAAACCTTGATTTACATGTGATGTATGTGTAGTATGTGATCTTTTTAGATTTTTTTCCCCCGCCTTCCCACTCACTCTGCGCGTTTTCTCCACATCGCCGCATGGAAGCCGCTTCACAAAGTCGATGCCGGTCAGCGGCGTTCCAGTAGGGGGCAGGAGGATGGACGCATCCATCATGAGATACTCCACATTTAGAGGCTTGCTCTAAACACACACACACACACACACACACACACACACACACACACACACACACCACAAAACCATGACTATCCTAAACATCAGCCTCTCAAGAAAACTGTGTTTATGTGTGCAGTTAGCAGGTATCAAAGAGTTTGTTAGTAGCAGTCAGATGTTTACAGCAGAAACACATAGTCATGGGTGGCTCACTTTAAAACATGACAAACAAAAACCACACACTCACCGTCATGCTCCTGTACTCGTCTTCAAACATGTCCAGAAAGATCTCCTCTCCCTGTGGGCGGAAACAAAACAGTTCCAGAGAAAGAGGAGTGTAGAGGTTTTTTTTTTTTTAAAAAAAAACTTTTTATGGAAGAGCTAATAAATCCAAACAGACAGAAGAGCATGCCTTTACTCAAATACAGGTCTTGTGAAATTCTTTAAAGAATACTGTGTGTGCAGTTTTATCCGCCGTAGGCGTCAAAGATGCATTTAAAACCAGAGATTATTTATTTATTTATTTATTATCCATATATCTGTGTATTACAGACGCTCAGTGAGTGAAATATAAAAGCTGCATTCCTTTAGGACTCATAACGTTTCCAAGGCACAGGAACAGACTCCACGTGTCCAACAGCGCAGTGCATCATGGGTAGTCTCTATTCATCTGAGGACATCG
This sequence comes from Pangasius macronema, assembly GCA_037577455.1. Taxonomy (NCBI): domain Eukaryota; kingdom Metazoa; phylum Chordata; class Actinopteri; order Siluriformes; family Pangasiidae; genus Pangasius; species Pangasius macronema. Next base: position 20,820,606 of record CM074957.1, on the reverse strand, counting down.
CGGCTGCACAGATGCTTTGTGCTAATGTCTTGTTAAAAAAGCTAAACAAATAAAATTGAACTGAAGTGAATATTAGCAGTGCCAACTCGAAACCTTGGAATGATAAGGTTCTATTAAACTTTAAGATAACGTTATATATATTTAGTCTTTATGGCACTAAAACGTAAAAAGATTTTTTTAAAAATAAAACAAATTTTGAGTATGCATTATTCACGATGGACGATGGATTTTTTTAACCCCTTTCTCTGAGTGAAAAGATTATTTAACAGACGTGGAATTTTATATGCACATGCGGGCGCCAGATGTGGGCCCGAGTCATTGCTCTGCAAGTCCCAAGTCAAGACTAATAAATCCAAGTCAAGTTATAAGTCCGTAACTTTAAGTATCGAGTCCTAAACATGTCATAATGCGCTTAATGGGCCAGACGGGTTCCACGTGGACGTGGGCTCTGACGAACGCGTGCTCTTTCAGCTCTGTAGCTGTCTAGAGCGAGCTGATTGGCTGTCTGACTGGTTTGAACGATGACTTGATGCTGATTTGCTGAATATATGATATGCTGAATGTTTGTTGGGAAAATATATGTAGCTGATCCACTGCACACTAATAATCATATAATTTATAATCCTTGGTTTATAAGATTTATTGAAAGTTCACTTTCCCGAGCTCAGGTGCACTTCAGCCACTACAGTCTCAGTTGCAGCTCAGAAGAAATTAATACACGAGTCAAAAGTCAGCAAATTTGCGCCTGGAGTCCAAGTCATGTGACTCGAGTCTGCAACACTGGCATTTTATTCTACTATACATTAAAAAAAACAAACAAACAACAATTTAGAGTCTCATGTCATTCTGAACGATGAACAAAGCCCTTAAATACAAAAAATGTAAAGATTTGATGAAATCCTGTGGCATGTTTGTTCGATCCTTTTCTACCCGAGTATCTGAAGAAAAGGCTGCAGACATAAAAGAACAATTATTTAACATTTATACTTTCTGACAAGACTAAACACGGAGGTGTTTAAAGAAAGCAGAGCGTGTGCTTGCACGTAATACACACTTTCGTTTCTTTTATCTTTTGAGCCATCAATAGCAGCGCACATCTAAAAAAGGATGGCCCGGGCTTGCTCTTGGATCAGAACATCGTGAAGCGCTTCAGGCAGACTCTTCTGCTTAACTCTGATAATTTGCAGGATAAAGATGTTTTTTTTTCCCCCCTCGCTGAATGATGGTTCATGGAGGAGCGTACAAACAAATCCACCCAGTACAAAGGAAACACTGTCACCGTTGCTGTGTATGTCCACGTTAATGAGATGTTATGTGAGAATGAAATGCTCTGAAAGTGAAAGAGTACATCATGAACCTTTCAGTAAGAGATCATTACACAAAGCGAGCTGGTTTGCAAATACTGCTTGTTTTGGTTTGTTTTGGTTTTTTTCGCGTACCTTTACTGGGTCTAAAGTTATTTCAACGAGACGCTGTTTCGTTTATTTTGATTTTTGATTTGACTTTCAGACAGATATATAACATGAGCTAAAGAAGCTAAAGAAGTGCAGTCTATTGTGATATATTTCCCATATTATCTGTGCAGTAATTAACGCAGGTGGCTCGGAGTAATTACTGAACTGCGATAACGTTGTGATAAAGTGGTTTAAAACGCAGGATTCTGGATCGTGATTGGTCAGAAGGTCGCCATTCATTTTCTGTGACAGTAGTGCAGCACTTTTTAGTGTCCAAATATAATTAGACGAGCAAGCTTATCATGGTCGAGTAAGTGTCCCTGACTAAGTGACTAGACCTGAAGAGACGTTGATTTACCGTTTATGGAAGGAGTCTCCAGTGTCAGAGGTAAAGCTGTAACTTTAAGTGTCATGTTTCTACTTTTTTTTTTTTTTTTTTTAAGTTTCTCAGTAACATGACAAGCTGCATTTTTTTTGTCTTATTAACTTAGAAAAAAAAGAGAGTCTGGTTAAGGAACAGATGCTATAACGTAAGGAAGAAACATCACACCACCTGTTAATGATTAGTTTCCTAGAACAGCATGACACGCAGAGGTTTATTCCTTATTTATTATACTACTAATGAATGACAAGTCACACTCTTTCTCTGGGAAGAGCTGAAGCATGACCTAGACACGACATCACACAGTGATCTTTTGTTTTTTTCCTCCAGATAATGTGGGAACTCTAATTTGGGTGCATTTGTAAAAAAAAGATGTGGCATCATATTTATCTTTGCTCTTTAAACACTTAAAAAAATCTGCTGGAAACATTTTGAGAAATACCCTGAAATATTGGGTAATATGGGAAAAGCTCTGCGCTGAGCGGGATCAAACATCTGGGTGATTCGTGGGAACCTGTCGCGCTGCCATAATACGGCCAGCTACGAGCAGTGTGTGTGTGTGTGTGTGTGTGTGTGTTTTCTCCAGGAGTGCCTTTTGGCTGGGCGCTGCTGGTCTGACATGTTTGGACAGCACGCTGCCAGAGTTCCCCAAACAGAAATCAGAAGAAGTGCAGCATCAGGATGAGCTGGCAGTGTTCAACACGATATTAACATTATTATTATTATTATTAATAAATAAATCACCAGCGAAGTGACAGTGGATTTACTGAATAACGTCTGTTTAACACTCCACAGGATAAAACAAATCTGTGAGCCAAAAACTAAATTGAAATATTTTCAAAATCACCAATGTCACCTTTTTTTTTTTTTAATTTCCATAACCCTAAAAAGAAAGCATGTTTAAAAAAAAAAAAAAAACGACTTGCCTTGTAAAATCGCCGTAGAAGATGAAGACTCTCTTCTCTTGCACCCTGGAAAAGAAAACAGAATTTTAATGAAATGTCTAAGAGTGTGTGTGTGTGTGTGTGTGTGTGTGTGTGTGTTTACGGCTGTTTAGACTTTCCTAAACATTTGACTGTTACTCCGAATAACAAATCTGCAGTTTTATGAGACAGCAGAGAAAAGAGGAATGGTATGATGAGATATTTTTGACTTTATCCCTCAGCGCTGTTGGAATCTGGATCCTGATTGGTCAGAAAGTGGGGATTAATTTTCTACCGTTTCTATAGTAACGGCTCATTCACAGCGACGTGCGCGGTGGACGCTCGACTGATGTGGATATGGATATGGAGAAGGTAGGTTTATTAAATGTTTATGGAAGGAGTCTCCAGTGTCAGCGCGCTGTGAGGTAAATTTTCCGAAGGACAGGGGAGTTTTGGCGGTTTCTTAATAACGAAACTAGCTGAGTTTTATTTATTTATTGTGGGTTTGTTTAAAAGTATGAAGTATAACGTGCCATTCTGTAATAAGAATAAAGTGCTGAACTTCAGGGCGGGGACAGTAACTCCGCTCCGTCACTCAGTACTTTTCGATGTTGTCGTACTGCGCGCGACACAAATCGGCGGCACACACAATGACATTCTACTTATTGGGTACCCGAAAACAAAGTCACTCTGTATACAGACCTGATTTACTGGATCCTGCGGGATTCTTCAAAATGGAAAGTTTTTGAATTTCACTGTGTCTGGTAGGGAATCGGGAACTTACAGGAAATGCATGATGTTCCTCCTGTCAAAGCCTCGAACCCTTTCTTTTCATATGTCTTATTCACTATTAATCTCATTTATTTATTTTTTTTTATTACTGACCGTATCTGATCCACCTCTGTTATTATTATTTTTTTTATTTACACAGTAATACATTTTTATACAGGTTTTGTTTTTGTCTTTTGGCACTGAAATGTCTTACGTAAAACTGACACAGACCAAGCGGACGAGAAGAAATACGATTACGTCTTTTACAAATTCAAGTTCCACGAAATGTAAAATCTGCCTAAACCTTTTGCAAGAAATATGCTCCACTTCCTGTAAATGCCCGTTTTCTTACCAGTAAAAAGGTAAAACAGTTTTAAAGAAGTCATTAAAATGAGAGGGAACTTCCCTGCAGGATCGAGTAATTCAGGTTGAAAAATTCCTGCTTCACCTTCAGCGAGCCTCGGTGACTCATTCTCTAGTTGTGTATGTAAGCGTGTACAGTGTGACTGAGCCGCACGGCTGCGCTGTGATTTATTCAGAAACTCTGCTGCGGCGTGTCCCGGGGTCACCCTCGACAGCGCTTCGGGGGGACGCGTACCTCCAGGCAGGCCAGGTGGACGTCCTTGATGATGCAGCGAGCCCCGGACTGCACCGACTGCTTCAGGAGAAGACAGCTCAGCTCCAGAGTGGCCAGGCGCACCCTCCCGTCTGACAGGCGAGAAACATGAACCACGTTACCCTGACAACCACTCTCTACTCATCACACCAAGAGCTAACGCCTTCTTCCTTCCTTTCTTTCTTTCTTTCTTTCTTTCTTTCTTTCTTTCTTCTAACACAAAGTGAAAATGCACAGCAGAGGCAGTGGTTCAGGTTCACTGGAGGTCACCGCTTAGGAAAAAGTACCTTGCTATAAGGAAGTAATCTACTCTGTTGTGGTATTTTATTAAAAGCTACATCATAAAGTGACGACACGCACAACGTCACAGCTCCTATCGGTGTTGTTAGCATTAATGAGTAGTAAAAAAAATATTAAAAGGAAAAAAAAAATATTTAAATGATGCCTAAAATATGAAATTGAAAAAAGTTATTATAATAATAATAATAATAATAATAATAATAATAATAATAATAATAATAATAATAAAAATATTATATCACGATTCTCAAAGGCATTTTTATGATACACAGCACACACAAGAATTTATTTATTTTTTACATTAGTATTTTTTTTGTTATTTTTATACATTATATACATTTTTAAACAAATTACATTTACAACAAAATCACATCAGCTGCGTCAGTGGGCCTTAAACCTTTAACTGACAATTTTAAAGCTCGTGATAACGATCGAAAACCTAACATGCAAAGAGTTTTATTTATTTATTTATTTTTAAATATTGGTCTTAGGGGTATGTAAATTTAGCATTTTTGAAAACAGTGGTGTCTCTGTAACTTAAATAAAAAAAAAATAATAATAAAAAAAACTCTTTGTATGGTATATAATGCAACGCACTGTCTGCACAACCAATCAGATATGTTCACTACTGCTAGCTCCGCCCCCTGAGCAGCAGTACTTCATGTTGACACTAAAACAGCACCAGTACAGCCGTTAGGAGACTTTGGAACTGGATCAGTGGCCACAAAAAGGGGAAATAAAAATGTTTATATGTGTTGGAAAGTGTGTGTGTGTGTGTGTGTGTGTGTGTGTATATACCTGGCAGAGCAGCGTGGTTCATGACTCTGATCAGTCTTTCCACCAGAACATGACTGTAGCTGCTCCTCTCCAAACCTGGAACCGGCAGCTGGATCTTCTCCAGCAACTCTGGGATTATACCTGTGTTTACACACACACACACACACACACACACACACACACACACAGAGTTTCAGTAAGGTATAAGTGAATGGAATGGGACAGACATGTTAAAAAAAAAAATGTTTAGAAGAGAAGGGGGCGTTTTTCTTATTTCCTAATTTGCATATTTATACATATTCATACATCCTGTCATTCTTAGTGAAGGAAAATATTTTATTACATTCATTAAATACATTTATTGTGTATTTAACGATTGATTATTTTACATACATTATTAAAACTAGTTAAAACAAACTCTTGTTTGTGCTACTGTATGATATTTAACAACACAGGCTCATGAATATTCATTTAAACGCGTCAGAATACTTTTAATGAGAAGTTTAAATGATTTAATGACAGAGTTCCTGTGTGTGTGTGAGTGTGTGTCTGTGTGTGCGTGTGTGTGTGTGAGTGTGTGTCTGTGTGTGAGTGTGAGACAGTGTGTGTGTGAGAGAGTGTGTGACTGAGAGTGTGTGTGTGTCTGTGTGTGTGAAACAGTGTGTGTGTGTGTGTGAGTGAGAGTGTGTGTGTGCGAGTGAGTGCGTGAGTGCGTGTGTGAGAGTGTGAGATTGTGTGTGAGTGAGAGTGTGAGTGAGAGTGTGTGTGTGTGTGTGTGTGTGTGTGTGTGTGTGTGTGTGTGTGTGTGTGAGAGAGTGTGAGAGTGTTCGTGTGTGTGTGTGTGTGTGTGTGTGTTTTGGATCACTGCCCTGCTGAATGATCCCAGTTATAACACGCTCTGGATGGAATCCGTCTCCCAGCACTACAGCCTCAGACGAGTTTAAACGAGCGCTGTCCGACTCTCTACACTCCGTTATGGCCTGGAGTTCAGTTTTATAGATCAGCTTACTGCAGGAGTTCAGTGTTCAGTGTTCAGGTTCACAGATCAGCAAAAGTGCCTCAGTATAAGGAAGCAACGGACGCGATCCCCTGCAGTCGCACTTCAGTAAAGACAGTTACGTCTTATTTATCTTTAATTATTATATTAATGCTAATACCTCAATTTCAGAGCAATGAGACAGACACAGTGCTACAGCTGCTGTCTGGAATATTATCATTAATGAATATTACAATTAATGAATATTATAATTAATGAGCACCATTTAAAAATAATATTTCTTCAGCGTAATTAAATGTTATGCGAAAATTACACACAGGAAGAACAGATTCGGCGTGGGGGTTTTTTTTTTGCTTTTATTTACATTTCTGTCTAAAGATAATCCTGAAGTTATGCAACATTTCGCACTTGACCGTGTGCCATGATAAAAAGCAACAAAACAACAACAAACAAACAAACAAACAAACAAAAATAAGTTGCTACATTTATCCTGGCCCTTTAATACGACTGCGTTTTAGTGTCTGTTTAAAAAAATACAAATACAAGACTAATAAAAATATGCACTATGTAAGAGTAAAAAGCCATAACACCTGATATTATGAGAAATAATTTACAATATTTTGAGAAAATATAATATTATGCCAAAAAAAGTCATAATATTTTGAGAATAAAGTGATAATATTATGACAGAATGGTGCATATCAGATCCACAAAAAAATAAATAAATAAATAAATAATGAATCATCTGACGCATCAGCCCCAGATATTTATTCTCAAAATACTGTAACGTTTTTCTCATAACATCATAAAAAAATTCTCGTATTGTTACGACTTTATTCTCGAAATAACTCAAAAAATAAAATAAAAGCGATAAAATACTAATAGAAATAAAACTAAAAATAACCACAAGTGAATTTTATTACTTTTACTGAAAATATTACTTTAAATAAATAAATAAATAAATAAATAAATAAATAAATAATTCGTTATTAATCTTTACAATTACAACTATTATGACTAATTACACAGTAATTAATAATAAAAGCAATCAATCACTCAATCGAATGATTAATTAATTCCTAGACTGATTCATTACTGTGTAACGTGGAAAGACTAATAGTTAGTTGGTTGGTTGGTTAGTTAGTTAGTTAGTTAGTTAGTTAGTTAGTTAGTTAGTCTTTCCAGTCATAGCAATTCTGTAAAATATATATATTTTTTTAATTAAAAAAATTACAGCCCAGTTTATTTTTGAACAGGACTGAAATGTGACATGACAAATGATATGATTATTGTAATAAGGCTTTATTCACATTACTACATAACACACCATATTGTGTGTGTGTGTGTGTGTGTGTGTGTGTGTGTACCTTTGCTGTGAGACATGGCGAAGAGGAGGCAGAGGACGAAGAGGGCGTGGTAATCCTCCTTCTCACAGTCCAGAGCGTTGTACACCATGTCCAAGAAGGGCCTGCATGACACACACACACACCATGACACACACACACACACACACACACACACACACACACACACACCAATGGACTGGACATTAGCATTTTCATTCGATCCACACTGAGCCAAACCCTAACCCTAAGTCAGCTAATCACAGCGATAATCAGAACGCGTGGGATGGCAGGAGGACATTTCTAATTTACATATTCATGCATATTCAATTAGGCATCTCTGGAATGTTTTAAGTGTTCTGGCTCATGAATATTCATATCCTGAATCCTGATCAAAGCAGAGCACCTGCTCTTCTGTCCCTCGGCTCCTGCAGCGGCTGCGGCGGTTTTCTCCTCGTCCGTGATGTTCTGCTCCGTGAGCGTGGACACGTCCGAGATCTTACACTTCTCCATCACGACCATCTCAATCTCTGCACGCGCACACACACACACACACACACACACACACACACACACACATGGAGCCCATGCTCATCACATCACACTGGAAAAATGCCACTCTGGATTTGTTGACTACTATGAATACACATCACTACGGAGAAGATAACCCCCCCCCCCGTAAACAGAGATCAGCCCAGTAAAGCTCACACAGCAGGACGGAGATGGACGTGTCATTATGAAACTTTGATGTTGCTTCACGCCGGCGGTATTTCTGCAGAACTCCCACAGTATAAACCACAGAGAGACGGTCTAGACTTCTTCAACTTTGGCCTCATCCTAAGATGTTGTTTATCAGGTCACGGTGACCACTAAATCAACCACACACTTTTTTTTTGTTTTTTAACGAGCCTGTTCCTATTATTTAAAACTTCTCTACCTGATTTACTACCCACTGAAAAACAAACAACTGTGATGGTGTTTTCAGCTGGAAGATATTTTTAATCAATACACACACACACACACACACACACACACAGTATATAAAGCGGGGTCTGAGTGAAAATGCCGCTGTTCTGCTTTACTTAAGACTTTTTATATGAATTCTCTGAATTTGTGGTATTGGGTGTGGTATTTCGCTTTAATGACAGCGTGTACTGGAGCTCGCGTGGACTCTGAAGTTTGTGTAAACACCTGATGTTAGAGCAAATCCATCTGGGAGGGATTACGACTCCAGGAAAATCTGACCTTTCGTACAAAGAAGGTAACACGGTGTCAAAAATCTAAAACTTGTTTATGTCATCTAAACTGTTTATTTCCTGTTTTACGTGAAACAAATTCTGGACCCAGTTGTATAAGTTCTTGATTCTGATCCAGTTATAATGCATTATTATACGCACTATTAATACACTACACTATTATACTGTGTGTGTTAGAGATGTAACGCGGAGCCACTGTCTGTATCAGTATCTGTTTAGTGCTCCAAATATCCACATCTCTATCCAGTAGTGGGCGTGGCCCTAACGTTGAGATGATTTATTTGTTTGTTTATTTGTTTATTTATTAAACATTAGAACCCTACCACTCTGGATGAACCTCCCCCAGATGTAGAAACGTCAGCAGCGTCAGCCTGGTGTATGAATTCTCTCCCTGACGAGTTCCTCAACCTCAGCTACATCACTCCAGTTCACAATCAGTCTCGACTAGTGATGTGTACGGAACTTATTTATTTATTTATTTATTTTTAAATCCTTCTCATAGAGATATTACTCGTGTTACTAGAAGGCATTTCTCTAAAACCCGATATGATCCACGATCTACAGAAGTTGAGCTAACAAACGTCACGCAGAGATTTTAGCTTTTTTTTTCAATTTAAAGATTTAAAACTCTAACACCTCCTTCCAATTAGGGTTTTGAATTGCTTTTTTTTAAAAAAAAAAAAAGAAAACATTAAGTAAAATGTTACAAAAAGGTATCTCGATATAAACGATATCACAGAAAAGTGTCTCGTGACACAATTTACCAAAATATCCGTATTATATCGTCACATTTACCAGCACTACTTTTGTTTACTTCTGGATTTAGCTGGTTCTATTTCCCCAAACAAACTAGTAGCATAATTTAAACCCCTGCAGGGACTCAGGCAGGGACTAAGGATGCTGAAAAATAAGCGTTTGGTTCAAAAAAGTCTTTCTTTGTTCTGCAAGCTTCATATCTGGCAGCACCAAAGTATAAACCACCCGCTTGTTTGACTCTATTTGTTACGTCCTATTTTTTTTTAAATTTTATTATTATCCCAGTCTTGATACACACCTCTATTCAGAACCAGATGAACCTCTGGTAGACATATTTTTTATATGATTATTTTTTATATAATTACCAGAAGTTGTTTTATTTTTTACTTTTAAAATCACTACCATACAGATTTTGTTTTTTATTTTTTATATGACAATTTTTTATAGATTACCAGAAGTTTTTTTTTTTTTTTATTAAGACTGTTTAGCAGGTTTTAGGCTTTTTTTTTTTTTTTAAGAAAATATTCAATGGCATAAAGTTTTCATATTCGGTTACACCCTTAACGTTTTACTATGAAATTGTGATTTGCTAGTCTGGATGGATAACACCCACACCCCCTACGCCTGTTAATACACCCGCATTACTTTTTCTGCCATCTATCTTTTAAAATCTTTATATAATATTTTTTGTTTTTTTAAATTTTGTTTTATTTAAAAAAATTTTATGTCACTATACAGTGGTAAAAAGCATTTCAGTGCACGTCGTACTGTTCGAGACCAATAAAAGCTTAATTTGACTCGGTGAGAAGTTCTCAGCCGGGCCGGGAATTATCTACTGACCTCATCCCTTCGCCATGTGTAACACAACCCTAACTTGTTTACAGATGCTACAGTTTCTCGGCGAGCGGCGAACACACAGGTGTCAGAATGTTATCACGACATCATGAGCATGACCGTGAGGTGGACGGCACAGAATGAATGTGGACCAAGGTGATCACTGGCATGTGGACGGGATGGAGAACCGGCAGTGGAGAGCTCTGAGAACTGACTGTTTGGACACATGCACTTCTGATGCACTCAGATTTCCGGTGAAAATCCACAATGTGTTTGTTACTGGGAAATGTGGTGGAACTAAGAGTCCTGAACACGGGGTAGCAAGTTATAACAAGCTGAGTGTGAAGTAAAATTCGCCGGGAGTCGTGACTAATTCTGAGCATTAAGCAGAATAATTCAAACTTCTGACTTATGTTATTCAGACTGTCAAGGAAAACAATTTCAGTGAAACAGGAGGAATATTACGCAACCTTTATTCCAATTATATTCATGAATCACAGCGGTGCTGAATCAGCGCTAGTCGTTTCGAATAACTAACAGAAGGAAAACTTATAAGCATGTTTTTGTTCTTTTTTTTTATCGTATCCTATGAGACACGATGTGTGTAGAGACATGATGAAGAAAAAAAAGAGCTTGGAAGGAAGTAGCAGGGAACTTTGTTGCCTCTGCTGAGTGCGTGCAGTAGTATGCTTTTACCAATCTAACATGGGAACAAAGCTAATATGATTTTCACACTGATAAGTGCGTTATTTAATTTGGGTTAAAGAAGCGATATATAGCAGACATATAGTAAAACGCTGGACAGGCCACGCCCACGAGTGACGAGAGTACCAGTCATGCCACGCCCACAAGAGACAGACTACACAATCGACTCGTCACGTGCTAATGAGAAGTATCTGATTTCTCGCCAATTTAATAACATCACTTCACGTAAACTAACATTTGTTATTTTAATAATGTTATTCAGCAATTGTTCTATTACCTTTTCCTATAGGTAGTGTGCACGTAGTACACGACGTAGGGTATAATCACATTACACTCTGATTAGGATGCATAAATAATGTTGTCTGGGATTCGGCTATTTACATTATTCCTTAAAATAAATAAATAAATAAATGATATTATAATAGTAATTCCTCATTGCGACAACTTCATGGCATATTTTTTTGTCCATATCAGTATCAGTGCCTGTTTCCCGTCGCCTAACCGAACCCAGAAAAGTAGGAGGAGTTTCTCTGGAGGTTCTGCAATGATCTCGTTTAACAGCTGCAGCAATAAAATCGCTTTCTTTAAATTTATCTTTTACTCTGCATTTGGTTTTTTTAACCTAATTTTGAATAACTCGAATCTGATGGGATCTCGTCAACAGCCAATGATGTTTAAGAGCACGAGAACAGCGAATACAGGACGTAGATCAAAGGGAAATACCCGAAAAACCTTCACAGATGCAGTGAAGTCTCGTGATAGCGGAACAAATTCGCAATTGGTCAAGATGCCAATCATTTGGAATTGGAGTCCTCGAAGTTCATTAAGATCGAAGAAGTTAGCTAGAGTGTGAACTCTGATAGCTGTAAAGTTTCTCCAAGGCTTAAACTCGGATTGAAGTCCACACGAGAGACGCAGTGCTATTAACGACAGTATTGGCGTAACTCCGAGGCCAGTTCAGAGAGCGGCTCCACGGCTGTAGCGGGCGCTCTGGAGAACAGAGGGTCAGTCAGTGATGGTGGGACATTCATCCGGGGCCACTCACCTTCCGTGTCCCCACTCGTCCTGCTGGCCTTTGAGCTAGCCTCTGTACCTTTAGCCTTCTCCTTCTCCTCGTCTGCGCCTTCCTCGGCTCCCCTCTCCTCCTCGTCCTCCTCGCCTACGTTCTTGTAGTTGGGTCGCTTCTGCGTCTTCTTCCTGCCTCGATGCCGGCTCATCTCCAACGAGCGCTCCAGACTCTCCGGCGGCTTGGTGAAGCGTCGCACTCCGGAGTTGGACTAGGGAAAAAAAAACCCACAGAAAACACGTCTGTCTATGAAATCCACACATTACAGTGTACAATTCAATGCTAAAAATAATTCAATGTATCAGAACCTGCTAGAGCAGGCAACATGTCTGGAGACTGTAATATATACAGCAAGATTTCATAAAAAAAATAAATAAATAAAATAAAATAAAAATACATAACGAGACTAGAAAGTTGATTATATCTCTATAAGCGTGACGAATTTCTATTTTACGAGTCGTGATGTCACATGCTTCGATCGCATTATTAAAGTCAAGATAATTAAAATCCAAATACAAAAGATGCATGATGCCAGAAATTCATGCTACATTCGACTAAACGTCACGACTCGTCATTCCCGACCTCCTGCCGGGAAAAACTAAAGAAAAACGCCCCCTCAACTCGGAATACCGTCGGCCTCCTCGATCCTGAGTTCGGCAAGTATTAGCTTTAGATCAGTCCACATACAGCCATAATGCTGAGGAGGAAAATATACATCACTCAGCACAGCTAGCTGCTTCCTTCCCCAGTCGAGAATGATGATATTCCGAGCCCTGACTTCCTGCTTCCGAGACAAGTCGAATGCAGCATACAGCGGATATAAAAAGTTTACACACCCCTGTTAAAGTGGAATGAAACCCGAGATGAATCATATCAGAACTTTTTCGACCCTCAGTGTGAAATTACAACGTAGTAGAAACGTTTTAGGAAAAATAAGAGGTTGCATAAGTATACACACCCATAAACTAATACTTTGTTGAAGCAGCTTTTGATTTTATTACACCACTCTGTCTTTGTGGCACATTACTGACAATATTTTCTCACTCTTTCCTGCAGAAACATTCCAGATTTATCAGATTTTCAGATCATAATTCACATCACCTCACAGAGTTTCAGTTGGATTCAGGTCTGGGCTCTGGCTCGGCCAATCAGAAACATGGATCATCTTTTAGTTTTGTGCAAAACAGTTAAGTGATATTTAAAACTTCTGTAATTTTATC
>CM074957.1:20801688-20805590 GCA_037577455.1 Pangasius macronema | reverse complement strand
AATTTCATTTTGTTGTCCTAACTGTTTTTTATTGTCATGTATAAAACCTCGGTATAAACACTTACATATTATTAATTTATTTTTTTTTTCAAAAAAAAAAAAACCCCCCCAAAAAACAAAAAAAAAAAAAAAAAAAAAAAAAAAAAAAAAGGTGTCTGAGGAACATGTAAGGCTGAAAACATCCTCATAATTGCTCAGAAATTACGAGAAAAAGTAAACAAATCTTCTGGGCATGGAGAACACAGAGAACGATAAATAAAAGATAAGATAACTATATAAACAAACATTTAGTTTATCGCATCATGTGTTTATTTTCTCTTGCTGTTTGTTTTGACTGAATCTCCAGGACACAGGGCATTTCTGCAGCGATACAGCACTTTACTCTGTTTAACAGCTCGCAAAATAACAACAAAACAAAAACAAAACAAAAAACACGGCGTGTTCTGATTCACTTCCTGCAGGAAGTGCACCGACACTCGGAGTACCATCGCTGTGTTCTCACCTGAGTATGTACACACACACACACACACACACACACACACGTACATATATGCTAATGAACATACGATTAAGGAGCAAAACAGAGTAAATAATCGGCGATGGGGAAGTAGCGTGATCCAGCCCTTCCAAAGTGTTTTATTCCTCTTATACCACAGTGATTTTATTCCTCTTATACCACAGTGATTTCTGAAATCCATGAAACAGGTTCTCACTTATGTAATAACAGCTATAAACAGTCGTTCCTTCACCAGCCTCTCTTTTTTCCCCTCTCTCTTGAAGTTAATAAGATGAAAAAAAAAAAATGCAGCTTGTCATGTTACCAAGAAACCGCAAAGAAAGTGCAAACCTCGGTCCTGAAGATGTCGGAAAAGTTCCAGCTTCACCTCTGACTGTTACAAAGCTCTGACACTGGAAACTCCTTCCATAAATGTGAAATAAACTTACTATCTCCTTACACACACATTTTTTTTTTAGAAAGGACAACGTTCGGGATATACAGCTGACCTCCTGACCAATCAGAATCCGACACCACCACCACCACCATCGCCACTGTGGTATAAAGTCAGCAACCTGTTTAAATTGGTGCGTCATCTACAGATCTAATAATTATTTAAAAAAAAAAAATAATAAAAAAGTCTAAACAGACTGAAAATAGCAGTGAATAATCAAATAAAATAAATAAGTGAAAAGGTTGCAGCCGCTGTGTTTGGAGTTGTTTGAGTCGGGTAACCAAAGGCAGCGAGTTTACGGGTCATGGTGACACTTTGGAAGTGGAATGCTGCAGCACCTCGTTCATAACAGCTACCTGTGGCTTGAATGCGGTCGCACATCTAATGCCGTGTTTCTTTACAGGTGGCAAAGCTACTTACCAGCAAGAGAGATTTTGAACAAGATATGCACAGGCTAAGGAAGTGAGATCACACCCACGGAGCCATGTGTGCAGATCTCGTCTCTACGAAACGTTTCTGATCTTTTTTTTTTTTTTTAAACCATTTATACCACAGCAGGGGTTTACTTTTTTTTTAAAACTTCTTTTTATTCTTTTTTACGTCATGATTGCTGGTTTTAAGCATGCCTAATAACGACGAGGGACTCATTTTCACTACGATGGAGACAGATAAAAATAAAAAAAGGCTCCTGTAGGTGTGTTAATCTGATGTAGACTTGCAGATTTGATGCTAGAAATCTTTGAGACAGACCACATCAGTTTTTCATTTTGTGATGAAACAGTCAAACTAAAACTATAACCCGAGGCTGAACCGATCTGTTCTAGAAACTACTATGTGACTTGACGTCATGGGGCTATAAGTGCATTTCCAGCAAGCCAGGTAGCAGGTGCGAGTCTCGCGGCCTGGGGACACATGTGAGCTGTTTGTAGCGCTGGTTTATGTGTGTGTGTGTGTGTGTGTGTGTGTGTGTGTGTGTGTGGGGTTGGGGGTTAAGTGTGCTCGTTAAAAAGTCATGCTTCCTGTATGTGTCTCGAAGTGATGATTAATATATCGCCCCCATCACTGAAGTCTTGGTGTGTGCCAGTGGTATGACCACACAGCATCATGGGTAGTGTGTGTATGTGTGTGTGTGTGTGTGTGTGTGTGTGTGTGTGTGTGTGAGAGAGAGAGAGACTGTTTCTTTTTATGGGAAGGGGAAAGTAGGTTAGATGTGCAGCCACTGAGATCTGCGCAAAAGGCAGAGCAAATAAAAAAAGCATCTGCGCTTACAACACACACACACACACACACACACACACACACACACACACACACACACACACACACACACACACACGAACTTTCTGAGCAGCTGCTTCTCTTAACTGTCATGCAGACCTGAAATCAGTAGCATGATCTCACACCTTCACGACTTAAATGCTATCTGGATTCAGACCTTGTGTCTAATACTGGATTCTGACTGGTCAGAAGGGGTTGATTAGTTTTCTATAACAGCAGCACAGACGGTAGTGACAGCTGTATATGAATCCTCTTGTTTCTATAATAACAGCTCATTCGTAACATGCGTGATATCGTGCTGATGTGGTGATTACTGTAGGTTTATTTAACATTTATGGAAGGAGTCTCCAGTGACAGCACTTTGGAAAAGTCAGAGTTAAAAGCTGTAACTTTTCCAACGTCCTCAGGACAAACGAGTTTACTCTTTTCTCTTCTTTTTTTTCCCTCAAGAAAGAGAAAAACAGGCAGGCTGGCGAGGGAACGCCTGTTTACCGCTGCTACAATGTAAGCCGTGATGATGTTAGAGCATTATAAAGAGTAGAAATTACAACGTGTCAGTCTCTAATAAATAAATAAAAAGATTCGTTGACAAATTGCCGTGATGAAAGAGGAATAAAAGACTTTGAGTCTGGAGTTATGGGGAAAATAAATCATCTCACCATCTCACCCTTACTCTTTTTTTTTTTGGTTCCGGATTAATCCCAAACATTCTCACAGCCCGAAGTCACCTATGACTGAGCTGTGTGAAATAAGCTCCGCCCTAAAACAGTCAGTAAATCACAAGCATGTCAGCGTGTACGACTGAAAGACGACGACGCTGCTGATCGTAAACACATTTCCACAACGTTTTTTAGAATCAGTTCCTGAACACAGCCAGGGTTTTGCAATCTGTTTTCCTTAATCCTGACTCTAGTGTAAGAAAACACTAGATTGTTATTGTTATGATTATCTTTCCTGAGCGCACTGAGGAACTGGGCCGCGTTCACGGGTTCCTGGTAGGCAGCGAGCAGTGCGCGGCAGAGGCTGCTGTGGTTGAGGCGGTGAGACAGGAAAAGGGAAGAGGTTTCTGATCACAGTGTCTCTGAATCAGCCCAGAAATGAGGCGGTTTCTGAGAAACCCCAGTTCCTTTCACTCCTGTTTTAACCAGCAGGATGAAGCTCGTCCAAGCGACATGAACCCACAGCACATTAGCATAGAAACACACACACACACACACACACACACACAAACCTCTTAGAGTGTGTGTGTATAATTAATATATATATATATATATTATTATTATTAATATATATGTATATGTATATATATATATACACACACACACACATACATACACACAAACACACAATCTGTGGAGCTTTTCTTTACAATTTATTGCAGCTTACCCACTTAAATTAAAAACAAAGGTAAACATCTTCCATTACTCCTAAATATTTCTATTTAAGGACTTTTTTTTTTTTAATTTATATATATATATATATATCCTTCACTGTTTCCTTTTTCCACAAACATTTCTCAGTTACATATTCCCTATTCTGCACTATAAGAAAAGAGAAGCTGGTGAGTGAACGACTGTTTATAGCTGCTATAACGTAAGTGAGAACAGGAACTAACTTGTTTCACAATGCTAATGTAGGAATAAAGTGACAAAAAGTCTGATGTGTCATCGTTTA
>CM074957.1:20779188-20796688 GCA_037577455.1 Pangasius macronema | reverse complement strand
ACGATAGGAACAAAACACACTCCGCAGTGCTGTTATAGGAAAATAATCAACGACAGGATGATGTGATGAAGTTATGAAGTTATTTATTTATCTGTTAACGTGAATTGGCTGTTACTATGGAAACGATTACACTTTAGTATAAACCTGCGCTTCGGAGCTGCACTTCTGCACTTCAACTGCGCTGCTGCTGCAGAAAAGTACTCAACACCTTCCGAGCTCCTGACATCAGATTAGATTCAGATGACACATCAGTTTACCTCTAACCTCCTACTTGTTTTTTTTTTTTTAATGATTAATAAGCACAAAAAAAAATAAGGCTCCATGTGTGTATGATTCAGTTAAAATAAGGCGTGAGAGATAGAATTATTCAGAATTTGCAGAAAATATTTATATAAAATAACACATTCTGGGAATCCTGTATTCATAATGCGTTATATGGCATACATAACGCCATATACACTATTTCCTAGCACAGGCCTGCATAAGTGTTTATAGGTTACAATCACGTGAATAAAGCACGAGTATAAAGTATGACGCTGTAATGTCAGGTTGCATAATGCATTATAAGATGTGCTCATATAGACTGTCACGCTGTAACGCAGGATCCGATATCGTAGCTGTACCGCAGGTTATAACGCATTATAATTCATGTGAAGTTGATCTCATTTCCTAGATGATACATACACACACACACACACACACACACACACACACACACACACACACACATATATTCCAGTCAGTGTGTTATAGCGCATTACTACACTGGTGTCTATTATGTAACCTGGCATTAAGTCACATGCTCGCGCCACAGATAAGTGCTGGTTATGTAATGAATGTTATGAGCATTTATAAAGCTAATGCCAGGCATTATAAGGTGTTATTCACGCTATAAACGTATCATTAATACACGGTTGATAGGAAGCGTTAAAATGAATTAACGTACACGTGGCATATTTTAAATATTATCACATTAACCTTATCATTACTTTATTTTACGGTCATTTCAGTAACTAGTACTAAGTGACTAAAAGTGCCACAAAGACAGAAACACATCAGTCACAGTAGACTTCCCATATTTTTAAGCCAATCAGTCTGTTTTTTAAATACAGCATGGTTTGAAAAGCACGTCACGCTGCTGCAAATTTCCTGTTTTGTATCTGAATAAATATTTCTTAACATATCGATTACACTGAAACAGTAGAATGTGCTGTGACTGCCCGAGCCGAAGATGAGTGATTTACCGCGAGACGGCGAGACGCTCAGACCGTTAGTCTGTGGAATGATAACACACAGTGGGTGTAAAGGCGCTGAGTGAATGGTAATTATATCAAACAACTATTCCGTTTATTCTGCGTAGTCGATTTACGAGCTTATGAGAGAATTATTCATAATGAAAACAGAAAACCTCTGAGTCGTAACAGCTCTAATAGTCGCTAAGCGCCGGATCTGGACCAAAGAATTCATTAAAGAGGCTTCTCTCCAGTCATGAAGGGTCGGTTTTTATCCTGCAGCTCTGAATTCTGATTAACGTCGAATAATAATAGGTTCGTTTCTATAGCAACAGCTCATTCACAGGGCCTTGGATGCGCCGCATAAACGCGAGTGAGGAGACGTTTATTTACCATTTATGGAAAGAGTGCAGTGTAAGAGGAGTTCATGCTTTGGCGCAGTATTTTTTTTTTTGTCTTATCATCTTAAAAAGTGAAAATAAAATAAAGGCTGGTGAAGGAACGAACGTTTATAGCCACTATAATGAAAGTGACTTGTTCTGCTGACGTTCCACTACATTAAACATAACTATAAACAGATCAAACGTACGAAATGTCGTCCTTTAATTAAAAAAGAAAAAAAAAGTAACTGTTAGCAAAAGTGCTGGAATAAAACGCTTGGGGATGCGCTGTTTTAGGAAAATAATCAACTCTGTGGCGGTGACAGTGACTCAGCTTCGTCACGCCACCTTGTCGCTGATTATTTTCCTACAGCAGAACGACACAGAGAGGATTACTCCTTACATTACAGCTTTTATAAAGAGCTCCTGTTGCATTTCAAACATATCACAGGCAGCACAGATAAGAAAATAACGAACACCACGACCAGCCAATCAGAAACGAGAAGCGAATCGTGTAGAACTTTCCATGCTGCCGTATTTATGGGTAATTCTGTGCGGAGTAACGGTCTAGGCTGTGCTCACCTGCTCCTGGCCCACCAGCGAGTAGACGTAGAGCGGCAGGAAGAGGCGGTTGAGCAGGTGATCGGTCAGAACGTCGTTCAGGAACTCGCAGTTGATGATGAGGATGTCGTTCAGGTAGTGCAGGTGATCCAGGTGCTCCGCCACCAGGTCGCTCAGCTTCCCTCTGTTCTTATGCCTGAGGAGATACAAATAGAGCGAGGATACATTTATCCTTCACAGACAGCACTATCAAACAATTAAAACTAGAACATTTAAACATTTTAACGTATCATGTTCACATTTGTTGTAAATAAATAAATAAATAAATACTGCATAACATCCTTCAATAGTATCTAGATCATCTAGATCATCAACAATAAATCTGTTTTTTTATGTATTATATTAAATGTGTGTGAACATGGTGAGTCCTCCTTCTCTGAAGCGCTCTAAAAGAGCACACAAATATGTTCGCCTGTCCTACACCGCCCTCTAGTGTCTGTTACCTGCACTACGGCCCTCTAGTGTCTGTCACTAATCTGCCGCTGTCACTACTAACGTAAACAGTTTAATATATAATGTATACACAGTAAGAGAATTAAATCTGGTGTGCTGCTACAGGAAAATAATCAACATTGAAGTGGGGGGATGAATCGTAGTTATTTTCCCGTAAGAGCGCATCCCTAAGTGTTTTATTCCTTCTACACCACAGCAAATTGCTCACAATTGCACTTTTTTTATTTATTAAAAAAACCATGTGTCATAGTTTTTATCCATTTATAGTTATATTTGACGTTTTGGGACACGCACAATACAAGTTCTCACTTATGTTATAGCAGCTATAGAAAAAAAAGTCATTCCCTCAGACACACACCAAAAAAAAAAAAAAAAAAAAGGCAGCTTGCTGTTGTTTGTTAAACCGGGGCAAACTCCTCCGTCCTGAAGATGTTGGAAAAGATACAGATGTACCTCTGACACTGGAGACTCCTTCCATAAATGTTAAATAAGTGTCTCCTCGTCGCCGTCATCGTTACTATAGAAACGATGACGTATTAGAATGAGCGCATTAACAGGCCTATAAACCTGTGATTTTTTGACCTGATGGAGAAAATTCATGCTGTGGTGCAAAAGGAAATAAGACACAATAATATTAATTATGAATAACGTGAATAACGAACAGAACAGGAACTCGGTGGTCATCGTTCTTACTCTTCGTCCGTCTGCACGCACTTGTCCAGCTCGATGACGTGGCTGCCGATGAACCACACCAGGTTGGAGAAGTAGGGCACGGCTGTTTTGTCCCGGATGTAGTGCAGCATGTGCTGGTTGTCCACTGTGGAGAGTGGGGAGATGTTAGCGCTCTCAGGTGACAAGAACCGATCCGGAGGTTTGTCTCTGATCTGAACTGCAGCCGCTTAAACATTCCTGAATAAGCCATAAAGCTGTTAGTGTTGAGCGAGTGCACGGCTGGTGAGTAGGAGTAATGTATTTCACTGTAATTAACAAATATAATCTAGAAAGAAAAAAGCACTATTTAATTTACTGATGGATGTTTGAGATTAAAATTATTATTTGAAAATGTTAAGATGTTTATGATGTTAAATAGCATAACCTCTGTAAAATATTTTCCCCATATGTCCTGCCAGATGTTAAGAACAACTCATTTTTAGCGCGCATCTGGGCCTCATTTAATAAAGCTGGATATGAACGAGTTTATTCGTAAATCATTCATACGGGCGTTTACACAAGAAGTCATGAAAATCCTGAACCTCCTCCTACTCGCGCTCCTGAGTGTGTGCAAATGTACGCATGAGAAGACTATCTGATGTAAACCTCGACTCAATCGAACTTCAGATTCTATGATCTGCATGAATTACTGCACTTTTATATCCATAATATACTGTGGAGTTTAAACTGTTTGTGTTAGTGACGTTTCCGGCGTTTAGCAGAAGCCGGTATCCAGAGCGACTGACAGAAGAGCTTTAGAGTCTCAATCAGAAACACGTTCTCACTCTGGTTCACTCGCTCAGGGCCTCAGAGCTCCGTCCACAACATTCACTCAAAACCAGTTAATTAAAGTATATATATTAAAAAAAATAATGAAAGTGAACCGACTCAAATCCATAAATTAAGACAAATAAAATGAATTATTCAATTATGATTAAAGAAATGGCAGTGTTTAAACGGAAGACGGGCCGGGCGCAGAGCCATAAGCCTCAGCTTAATATTATTATTATTATTATTATTATTATTATTATTATTATTAAACACTTCATTAGCAGAAAAGTGAGTTAAAATTACCTCTACTTTCTGCCTTTCAACCTTTACCCTGATCACTCATTTCGTGCTCCCAACTGTCTGTGCATTTGACCTTTTATGGAATTTTGTGGGCGTCGCTAAATGCAAATGAGCTGTGTCGGGAACACGCTCTGGACATTACAGGTGATCAGTGTATGCAAATCATTTACACACGAGTTCACTAAAAGACTGATAAATGAGGCTCGTTATATTTACTTTTATATTTAGCAAACTCGTCTACGTTACTGCTGCTGTAGATTAGCGCTGCTGTAGATTAGCGCTGCTGTAGATTAGCGCTGTATTGCTGTTTTAGGTTTGCTACAGTCACGAGTGAAAAACTTTTATCCTTAAATAAAATGCTGTGATGTTTTATCCTGAAACCTTGTCATTTATTTTATAATGAGTTTTTTTGTTTCACTTATAACCATGCTAATTTGCGCTAGTGTAGCTGTGTGATTTTATTTTATGGGACACTACAGTAAATTTTTTATAGCCATGTTTATACATTAGAAAATGAGTAAAAGGAATAAACAGATAAATAAATAAAACATAAAAGAAAAATAAAATGAAGACAGAAATAAGGATTACTCAGATTATATATATATTAAAAAAAAACAGAAAACAAATTGAAAGAAAAGTATCCTAAAGAAAGAAAAAAAATCAAAATAAATAAAAAACTGGGAATATACGGCTAATGCAGTGTTTAACTTATACATGCAGGTCCAGTGTGTAACTGTAGCACCACCTAGAGGGTAAAAAGTGTATTACAGGCGAGAAAACACGGTATGAAAGATTAATAGCTCCTGTTTATAGAGAGGAGTAAATAATTAATAATATGTTTATTATGCAGAGACGACGTGAATGAGAGCCTGATGTTACACTGACTGGAGTGTGAAATAATCGTATGGAAGTGCAGTGTTAAAGCTTTAAACACACGAGGACTCGGCTGCTACTCAGTGCTGCTCTGTGTACCGAAGACTCCAGCATCTTTTCCAAGACTAAACAGTGGACGTATATGCAGGTGGTGTATTTATAGACTTTTGCACAGAATAAACCACAACAGGAGAAATTTACTGACTTGAGCATGCAAGTGAGCATGCACAGTAAAAAAACAAAAAAACAGTAGAGTTAAAGTTCTGAAATTGAGCAACTTACATGAGACTGGAATGGAATAAGGCACACAGGAGTCACCAGAGATGGAGGAGGGAAGAACAGACACACGGTTAATAGGGTTAAAGACTGAATGGAACAAGTGGAGCTCAAAAATGACAAAAGTGCACCTTAAACACCCTCCCAAAGCGCAGATATATACAGTGTATACGGTACGTCTACAGGAACTCAGTAAAGACCCTCAGAAAGCTGCACGACACTGAGCGATTTTTATGCAGGAAACAGAAAGCAAATTGAACTCTTTCTCCACACCAGGAGTGTGACTCTGTACATCTCGCCTAAACCTAGAGATTAAAGATTCGTTTTTGGATTCAGATATTGCTCACTATAAGCAGATTTATTTATAAAGAAATCTGTGTTCACGCTGGAGCTGTGTGAACCGAAGTCTAGTGCAACGCGTGTCTCGAGTGCTACTGGATGGCCTGTAAATCAATCGAGCGCTTCGACGTGGAGTTTACTCCGACTCCCAGTTTCAAAAGGAGACGCAAATATGCGCAATCAATAAGGAATCTCGGCTCTCTGGCCTTTCATGGGGAAGTTAAAAAAGCTTAGTTTCGCGATAGTTTTGGTTCAGAACCCTTACGGTGTTAAAACACCTCCATTTTGAAGTGATTTTTACGTGTGTACGCTTATCGCTGTGTATTTAATCGGTCACACCCCTAGTGCATGAACATTTAAAGAAGAATGGAGTGAGGTTCATGAGGAATGTGGATGAAACCTTTTATTTATTTAAAAAAAAAAAAACCTCACAAAACAAACCTCAGGCCATTCTCAGAAAAAGCCAAGAGATCACAGAGCTGGAGCTTGTGTAGGTCACGAGTATTTTAATCACTCAAAAAACTGTTCATATTTAAATTCCTGTAATAGATTAGACAGACCTGGCATGGTGAGGAAGGTGTGTGTGTGTGTGTGTGTGTGTGTGTGTGTGTGTGTTACCTGCAGCATGATGGAGTGATAAATAACAGAGTGATAGAGAGCAGTGAGGAAAAGCTGAGAGAGAGAGAGCGAGAGAGCATGAGACACAGAGAGAGCACAAGGGAGAGAGAGAAAGAGAGAAGAGAGAGAGACAGAGACAGAGAGAGAGAGACAGAAACAGAGAGACAGAGAGAGAGAGCGCATGTGAGAGAGAGAGACAGAGAGAGAGAGAGACAGACAGCGAGACAGAGAGAGAGAGAGAGAGAGAGAGAGACAGACAGACACAGACAGAGAGAGAGCGTGAGCGCCGCAGCACAGAGCCCGGAGCCGTTCACTCACCTTTGTACACATTGAGTGTGATGGTCCTGACTGCGATCCTGACCATGCTCTCTGGATGGTTGAAAAACTTAATGGCCTCCGTGTACAGGGCAAAATCATTAGTGTGCTGGAAGCATGGGAGACAGAGAGCGAGGACGTCAACGCGAGGAAGGATTCGCTCCGAGAGAGGAGAGCTGCGCTCACACTGCCGCAGCTGCACAACATCATCTCTACCACAAACCGCAGGACGCACGCTTTCGCATCCTCAAACCTGATTGGTCGCAGGTTTATACCCTTGTTACTGGACGCTATCGTTTCCATAGTAACACATTCTCTGGAAAACGTGCGCGATCGATGATACGCGAACTTTTCTTCCTAAGAAGGAGACGTTTATTTAACACTGAAGGAAGGAGTCTCCAGTACGGCGGCGCAATATGATGATAAAACGTCGATATCGTAAATTAAGTCACTTTTCTATGATATCGTCGGAACGGTGATCTCTTTTCCTTTTTTTTTTTTAAATAGTAATTCAAAACTCTGATTACAAGCTGATTTCATGTTAAAATTTTGTACTGAACCTTTAAAATGTAATTAAATTTATTAAAAGAATTTTTTTCAGTTCAAACTAATTTTTGTAGGTGTAACATCTCATATATATATATACATACATATTTTTATTTATTAAATAATTTTTTTTAAGGAACACGACAGTTTTGCTGGCAGTTTGATCCTTAGCATTAAATGTAACAATAAGCGGATAAAAAGTATGTGACCCACATCTAAAGGCTGCAGAGTGTTTTGGCGGAAATCCAACGTTGTACTTTTCCACTGTTTAGGATTTAATATTATTTCCAGGCAGATCTGCTGGCAGTTTTGTTTTCTAGACGCCACACTTCACGCACCGTGCTAAACCGCTAGCTCTAGACTCCTATCACTGGTTATTAATTAAATTATTAAACTCGTAATATACACACAGACTCGTAACTGCTCAATAGCACAAGTGCAGAAAACAGAAAGTGTGACTCGGCTGATCGACTACATCTGAGTGAGCGTAATTTTCATTTACAGCCTTAAACTATCACTTTAAACTAATTACTATTATTATTATTATTATTATTATTATTATTGTTATTATTATTGTTATTATTATTGTTGTTGTTGTTAGTGATAATAGGGAAGTTGAGAGCGAACTGCAGGAACTTACAGACAGACTCAGCGTGACAGATCATATTACTTGTGCTGTGTAAAGTTCCTCGTCACGTGATGTTGCTTTATAAAACATTCATGGAATTTATTAAAGCTTTTTCTTAAGCATTTTCTCTAAAACTTTTGCAGCAACAACTCTCTCATACAGCAAATCCGTCCTTCCAGGCTTTCTCTATTCCTGACACCAGCGCGCCGCCGCGGCTCAGAGGTGTCCGAGAATAAAGAACATACGGCAACGCTTTATTCAAAGGCTGTCTTCATAAGGACTTCATAACGCATGCATAAGCTCTGAATAGCTTTAGAATCGGGACAGGGAAGTTTATGCTCCTTGATAAATTCTTGTTAAAGAGAGAGAGAGAGAGAGTGAGAGAGAGAGAGAGAGAGAGAGAGAGAGAGAGAGAGAGAGAGAGAGAGAGAGTGTGACAGAGAGAGACAAACAGAGAGAGAGAGAGAGACAGAGACAGAGAGAGAGAGAGAGAGAGAGAGGGTGGTGAGGGAATGAGAACTTGTCAAATGTAACAATAAACGTTCAACCTGTCGTTCTTTAATTAATTAAAAAAAATGCAACAGAGGAATCTAATCAACTTGTGAACGCTCACGTGTTAAGAAGCTGTTGAGTCTTGTGCACGTGTTACGGAGCTGCTGAGTCTTGTGCACGTGTTACGGAGCTGTTGAGTCTTGTGCACGTGTTACGGAGCTGTTGAGTCTTGTGCACGTGTTACGGAGCTGTTAAGTCTTGTGCACGTGTTACGGAGCTGTTAAGTCCTGTGCACGTGTTACGGAGCCGTTGAGTCTTGTGCACGTGTTACGGGGCTGTTGAGTCTTGTGCACGTGTTACGGGGCTGTTGAGTCTTGTGCACGTGTTACGGGGCTGTTAAGTCTTGTGCACGTGTTACGGAGCTGTTAAGTCTTGTGCACGTGTGCACGTGTTACGAAGCTGTTAAGTCTTGTGCACGTGTTATGAAGGTGTTACGTAGACAGCCTTGAAATAAATAACGTACCGAAAATAACGCGTGCAACCATTTACAGTACACCAATAACTTTCCCCTATACGAAGGAGCCGAACCAAAAGCAAAAACAAACCAATAACATTTATTTTATTCATTAGTGGATATTTATTTGTGATATTATTGATTTTTCTCCGGAAGCTTCCGGGTCCTTACCGGAGCCTTACCTCGTTGTAAAAGAAATGCACGGTGTGACTGTTGAGTTTCAGCGACAGCGTCTTGAGAAAGGAGATGTAGTAGGCCATGATCTCTTCATCGGAGAAGTCAAATTTATGCACGATGATGGAGTTGACGTGGTTATTCGACAGTAAGTAATCTGTAGAAAACATGAAACAAACAAAACAAAACAAAAAACAAGGCATTAAGTTAAAAGAAAAATAAAAAAATCAGTGATCACTCCGAACTGTTTGGGATTAAAGCCGAGCGCTTACAGAGCGACGTCTCGTGGCTTATGTTCTCGAACAGGATGTTGAGCGTCTGCAGGAGCTGCACGCAGACGTAGCGGCCCGACTTCTGCCGCAGGATGTTGAGGAAAAACGCAAACATGTTCTTCTCCAAAAAGAAGCTGGAAAGAAAGAGAGAGCGAGAGAGAGAGAGTGAGAGAGAGAGAGATTAGATTAAAAACTGATCTTTATTTAATTAATAAATAATTACATACACTAAAATCACAAGAAACACTCACCTCTCACTCACTTACAATCCAAACTCAACTACAGAACAAATCATCCTCTTATCACATCAGTGTAATTTAAACATTTCCGGGTCATTCATTAGCTTATAGTAATTATATTATATTCAACGATGACCCGAGACTCCACATATAACTTAAACCGTCCTGACCGGGTCTATTCTCCATTTTATTTCTCCTGGAGCTTTCGCTTGTGCAGCAATGAAGTTAATTAACCGCCATTTTGTTTTCTGTTTTTTTAACTGTATCTGGCCCCTAGAATAAAAAACATCAGGAGTAAATGTTTCTTTACACTTTAAAAACAGCTGCTTCAACAGAAAAAGAGAGAGAGAGAGAGAGAGAGAGAGAGAGAGAGAGAGAGAGAGAGAGAGAGAGAGAGAAAGACCTCAAGCTGTCAAGACTCAATTAAGTTTCTAAGTTTAAGTTTAAGTTTAATTAAGTAAATAAGTAAGTAAGGTAAAAACGTACTCGAAGACCGAGCTGTCATTCTGATCGCCCCAAATGAGGATTTCCGTGATGGAGCGAATCGTCTCGACGAGCAGGTTCCGGTTGTGATCGGTCACCGTCGTGTTCTTGGTCAGGACGTGATACATGTACCTGAGGAGACGAAATTAAAGACAAGACAAGAAATTACTCTCGCTGACAGGAGACGGTGTCTCCGAGCGACTGTACAAACTTAATACATCATCTTTAGGCTGTGGCCAAGGCACCGGGGTGTTGTACTAGAGTTAAAAAATAATAC
Source organism: Pangasius macronema (assembly GCA_037577455.1). Classification (NCBI taxonomy): domain Eukaryota; kingdom Metazoa; phylum Chordata; class Actinopteri; order Siluriformes; family Pangasiidae; genus Pangasius; species Pangasius macronema. The sequence continues at coordinate 20,786,174 of CM074957.1, read as the reverse complement.
AAAATACAATACAATACAATAAAATAAAGAATTATTTTTCTCTGGCATTCTTGCCCAGACTCCACAATAAATAAAATCATAAATTAAATTATGTGTATAGCTACTAAGAGACCAAAAAAAGTGCATTTAATACATTTCTAACAAATAAAATTGCTTAATCGTTGACACGGTGAAGTTTTCTGTAAGGAGACCGTAAGTGTATGTAACGTTTGTGGAAGGAGTCTCCAGTGTCAGCGCGTTGTAAAGCTGTAACTGTAACATTTCCGATTAAAAGATACGACGAGGCGTCCTTATAGAAATACAAATCAAAAACTGCTGCGGTACAAGAGGAATAAAACACTCCAGGACGTGCTGTTAGAGGAAAATAATCAACTTTAGAGCTGTAACACAGACTCCGCTTCATCACACCACCATTACTGTAATGAACATCGGTGAAAAAAAGGAGATTTAAATGAAATTATTTACAAAATACTAAACAAAATGACAATCACAAATTCTCAGATTTGCTCATTTGCATAATATACAAGATGCTAATATGAATCATTTTGATTAAATGATTTAAAAACAGTGTATGTTAGTTGTTTTTAATGGCAAAACCTGCAGCACCTTATGAATGTCACGTAATTAACGTTTGCATATATTATGCATAAATTTACATAGTTATAATGAGGCACGTCCTGTAAGTCAGACTTATATCCACGTTAGTGGATGTGAATATGATTTAGCGAACATATAGCAAAGCTAGGCTGCTAACTGAGCAGGTAATAATGTTTAAAGCTTAAAATAATGACCAAGCACAAAAAGTTAGCAAAACAGCTAGCTACAATCGTGTTGCGAAACGTCGCTCGCGCTAACTAGCTAGCTGTGCTAAGCTACAAGGTGTCGTTACGCTCTTAGCAACACTTACTTCAAATGATCCAAAGAGTGGATGTTTTTGGACTTTCCCTGCCCCCCCACCCAGCCCCTGGACCGGCCGAACATGGTGGCGGGTTTCTTTTATAGTGTCACTTAATTTTATTTTATTCGACTCGACTAAAATAATCCATTACGGCTGTAGTGAATGAGAAAACATCGCTAACGTTAGCTAGGACTGTGACAAGAGAGGCTGAACTCCAATTCTGCCTCAAAGCCCTATTCGAGTGCACTACATAGGGTGTGACCTAACGGATTTTCAGCGCTGACCTAGTGCACTAGCGCTCGCGAAGGGAGGAATTTGAAATTAAACCGCTGCTCGTGCGAGATTCTGACGCTCGCGGCTGCTGTAATCATGGGATTTGTAGTTTTAATACAAACACAGGTGTAGTCAGTGTAAAATCATATCCGCCATTTACGGACTACAACTCCCAGTATAATTGGAGAGAAGGGTTATATGAGGCGTTCTGACGTTATAAGAACGCGACGTTTGTTTTTGTTTTTCGTACTTGACACCGATTGTCAATTTGTCTCACTTTCAACCATTTTTCCCCCCTGTTAAACTAGATTTTGTGTGAAACTAAAGTAGTCGTGCCTGATGCCGCCATTTTAAAACAGTCGACTCGGCGTTCAGCGGGAAGAATTCTGAAAAAGACGAAGTTTTAAAAAATGGATGTTAATGTCAGACAGCGGTTTTGTACAATAGCACACGTTGCTTGGTGTGCAGAAAATGAAGTGATCCCGGACACCTTGGAATGTTAAGAGACATTTCAAATGATCAAAACGTGCTTATTTCTTCACAAACGTGTTTTTTATTTCCCCGCGAGGTGACTGGTATGCTGGAGATTGTGCGGCGTCAGCGGGTGTGTGTGGAGGAGTGAGTGCACGAGCAGCAGTTGGTCTGTTCAGTCACTGGCCACACACACAACACCGTGTAACAGCCTGGACAGCATTTTAAAAATAAAATCTTTCTCCAGTCATGCACCAGAAGGAGCCACCAAGTCTGCCCTTCACCTTCATCAACTAAACCTTTTCCACATGTTTGCAGGATTTGCCCCATGAGAAAAGATCACATGTCTGAGATTCTATGCCACACTCCGTCTATTTCCGATTAGATTCTGTGGAATCTTTAATCGACGTCCTTCCATATATGTTTTATCTCGGCCTGTTCTTTGTAAACGTCCTCATCCTCTACTATGCCTTTCTGATGGAATACATAGTGCTTAATGTGGGAATTGTGTTCCTGCCCGAGGACATGGACCAGGCACTGGTGGATCTGGGTGTCCTCTCTGACCCGGCGTCCGTCCCGTATGAGACAGACACAGAGTTCGATGTGTTTGAGGGATATCTGGAATAGGTAGTGTGGCTGGAGCATGGCTCGTGTTATAAGCCATATAAGTCAGGTGTGTACTGGGAAGAAGGGATTGTGGGGGACACAGCCAAGGACTGGAATAATGATGATGATGATGAATGGAAATCATGATTATGATCGCTGTAGCTCTGAGAAAATGGTGCCTTGGTCATCACATGGAAGAAATCTGTGCATAAAGAAGTAAGCCAGTACATGCTCTTTTGAATTTGTCCAAAATAATGAGCCGTATGATGCACAGTTGCACGCGCTAAATAAGCGAGGAATTAAACATGCGTATCATGCTGTTACAGTAAAATAATCAACGACAGGGTGAAGTGATGAAGCAGAGTTCCTGTTACCTCCCTGAAGTGTTTTATTCCCTTTATACAACAAATAAAATGTGGTGTTAATTACAGAACAACACCTTATACTTTTTATCCATTTACAGTTACATTTAATGTCGTGGAACGTCCACAAAACAAGTTAGTTCTTGTTCTCGCTTATGTTTCCTCTCTTTAAGACTCTTCTGTGTCAGAAAACATAAAGTTACAGCTTTACCTCTGACTGTTACAAAGCACTGACACTGGAGACTCCTTCCATCCATGTTACATAAACTTACAATCTCTTTACAGAAAACATCACCATAACTGTTACTTACCGAGCTGTTACTCTAGAGACGATAACATTTTAGAATGAACACATTAATATAAACCTGCACTACTGTCAGAGCTCCTGTTATAGAAAGCGAATCAACACCTTCTGACCAATCAGAATCCAGAATCCAGCAGCGCTGTGGTGTGTTAAAGGTGAGGGTAGCGTCAGTGTTTTGTGCATCAGTCGTTGAGTGTGTCGTGTCTTCTCAGGTTGTCCAGGCTCAAGAAAAACGACGTCTTCTCTTCAGGTGGAATTTTCCCAGGGAAAAGCAGGACGCCTGCGCCGTACGGTTTTCCATAACACGGATCGGATCGACATCGGACATGACATCATCACCTACACTGTGGCTCTCTAATCACCAAGCTGGCTTAGTTTTAGACTGATGTATTATTAAAGCTGCTGAGATTCAGGTTTGGCTTACGCCAGGGCTTCACTGCATTTCACAATCTATTTTTTATTCAATAAATTAATAAAGCACTTAACATTTTACACTTTCATTTCGGCCAGAGATGTCCGACTGAATTCTGCATGTTTGTTTGTGTTTGTTTGTTTTTTTTTAAAATCTTTTAATTTCTAGATTAGATGATTTAGGTGAGCAATACCTCTTTGAGACTGACGTGATATTCTCAGTGTCGTTGCTGCTTTTCGAGAGATTGACGAGCTGTACGCTTGTTACATGCTGTAAAACACGGATTCGATCCAACTGATGGATTTCAGATACAAACCCTATTATATACACACATATATACTGTATATATACATATATATTTAATAAATAATTAATTTCACTTAATGCAACTGTGACATTGTGATGCTTTCTTCTGTAGTTATTCTTCAATACGCACACTTTTTTTTTTTTTTTTTTTTTTTTTTACAAAAAAAGTACTTTATTAAGCAGCAGCTCACTCATAAAAAAGAAAACAAAAAGAGACAGAAACACAAAACCGTAACACAAAAGTAACGCACCGTAGATCATTAGTGTCTTTGCCGAGGCGACAGCATTCAGTAAAGTGTGTGTACCGGAAGAATACAGTGTTAGTAGCAGCAGGTTTTCCCTTCTGTTTTGAAATAAAAGGTGAATTATAGAGCTTTTATCCTGCAGTCTTTAATCTGAAGATGCTCAAAAACTCCGTAAGGAATACAGTCATTCCACATCCTGGAAGAAAAATGGATAAATAACAAATGATTAAAGCAAGACAGAAGAAAAAAAACAACAACAATCATTTAATGAGTTGGGGAGTGTAATGAAATACAAAATTATAATATTTTAGTTTTGTTAAGCTTCAAATCTTAATAAAAATACATTAATAAATAAAACTTTTTTTGCCCCCAAACATGTTACTTTCAGGCCCTAAAGGTCTCTGAAGGGTTTGTGATAAAGGAGGAAAATAATGTACGATTTATTTTCAGATAAAAGAAAAGAAACATAATAAGGCTTTAAGCGATTTTTAACACGTCTACATCGTTACAGCTGAAAAGCAGTGATGATGATGATGTGTATGAAATCTGAAGCTGATACTGTATTTAAAAATAACCCACAGTTTGAAGTGTATGTGTGTGTGTGTGTGTGTGTGTGTGTGTGTGTGTGAAGGTCACTTACTGAAGAGACTTCACACTCGATGAGTTCTTTAACGCAGCACTGAGCTTTTTGGCTCCGATGTCTGTGAACTTGTTGTACTTCACACTGAGGACAGACAAATAAAGATTATTATTATTATTATTATTATTATTACTATTATTATTATTCATTAATTATCATCAGAAGTCTCAGATTACAAGAATACCGGTTACTAAAACTAAGAAAACTTATTTATTTATTTACTTATTTATTTATACACAAAAGATTTAAAGAGCATTTGGAAAGAGAATCCATTTGGCTCTGTCGCTTTTCCTCTTAATCAGCTACATTAATTAATTAGTTTTAAATTTTATTTAATCTAATTTATACTTTAACAGTTATTTTATGTTATTCAGGCTTACCTCATATTTTCCTTTCTTATGTTTGCTTTTGTTTTTTTTTTTAATTATTATGTATGTTTATATTGTGTATCTTTTGACTTTAACATAATTTGTCTGTCAGCTTTCCCCCTAAACCAATGACATCTATTTCTTTCCTTGTTTAATGTACTGTATGTTCGTATATATTATATATTGTATTTTTTTTTTTTTACTTTTAAATTTGGGGCTTACACCATATTTTCTTTTTCTTTTTTTTGCTTTTTTTTTTTTTAATTATTATTAATACATATTTTTGTTAGTTTTTTTATGTCCAATAAATGAAGTTAAATTTTGAAAAATAATCCATTTAGCTCTGACACTTTCAATTACATTTAATTTCTGCATTTACTTATTTAAATATATGTTATGTTATATATTGTATTTGTTTTTTAGCAGTTATTTTATGTTATGCTTTTTTTTATTTTTATAAAAAATTATATATATATGAAACTAAATGAAACTTACTCCAGGTCCAGCAGAGACGTCATGAGCGGTAAAACCGATGCCAAGCTCTCAGCGCCGCTGTCCCCGATCACGTTTCCATACAGACTGAAGGAGGTGAGAGTGAAAATATTACTGCTTTCTTCATAAACACCACACACTGCCTCATTCTACAGCTGCACACAGGTGTGCTATTATCATTCACAGGTGTGCTATTATCATTCAAATGAATAGCGTGGGCGTGGCAAAAGTTAAAGTGGGTGTGACAGGAATTCAAGTGGGCGTGGCAGCAGTTAAAGTGTGACATGAGTGTTAAAGTGGGCGTGGCAGGCATTTAAGTGCGTGTGGCAGGAGTTAAAGCAGGTGTAGTAGGAATTAAAGTGGGCGTGGTATGAGTTAAAGTGGGCATGGTAGGAGTTAAAGCAGGTGTAGTAGGAGTTAAAGTGGGTGTAGTAGGAGTTAAAGTGGGTGTAGTAGGAATTAAAGTGGGCATGGCAGGAGTTAAAGCAGGTGTAGTAGGAATTAAAGTGGGCGTGGTATGAGTTAAAGTGGGCGTGGTAGGAGTTAAAGCGGGTGTAGTAGGAGTTAAAGCGGGTGTAGTAGGAATTAAAGTGGGCATGGTATGAGTTAAAGTGGGCATGGTAGGAGTTAAAGCGGGTGTAGTAGGAATTAAAGTGGGCATGGTATGAGTTAAAGTGGGCATGGTAGGAGTTAAAGCGGGTGTAGTAGGAGTTAAAGTGGGCGTGGCAGGAGTTAAAGTGGGTGTAGTAGGAGTTAAAGTGGGCGTAGCAGGAGTTAAAGCGGGTGTAGTAGGAGTTAAAGTGGGTGTGGTATGAGTTAAAGTGGGCAGCAGGTTGTACCTGAGGCTCTGCAGCGAGGACGCGGACGTCAGGGCCTCGGACAGTTTCCGCACTCCGCCGTCTCCGATGCCGTTCTGAGAAAGACTGGAATGATGGAGGAAGGAATTTAAGGTTACACACAGCGACACACCTCCACAGACAGAGTTTATTAATAATCACTGATGTCAGGAACGTGTGCGAGACCGACTTCAGCAGCTTCAGAGACGACAGCGAGCTCAGAACTCCGGCCAACTGTTCAGCTTCAGCATCCGCCATCTTATTGTTCTCCAGACTGGAAGAGAAGAACAGATTAAAGAGGAGTGCAGTGAGGCGTGAACACAGCTGGAACCTCAGCATCAGCTTTACAGCTGCTACACAACCAACGCAAAGCCCTCCCGAAGGAAACGCTCAGCAGCTTCACCACTTCATTACACTCCTTCACCTTCTCTTCATCCCCCTTCCATCCTTCCTTCCTTTACATGTTTTACTCCTCTATCTTTCTTTCTAAACATCTTTTTCTTCTGAGAAGAGAACTTACTCCAGGTGATGGAGAGACTGAAGCGCAGGTAAGATCTCCGCCAGCCGGAGAAACACCTCAGGGCTGTTCTGCTGGCCGAGCCTTTAGGACACACAGAGAACACAGCACACTCATCAGTACACAGATACACACACACACACACACACACACACACACACCACACTCATCGGTACACCGATACACACACACACCACACTCATCAGTACACAGATACACACACACACCACACTCATCAGTACACAGATACACACAC
>CM074957.1:20764373-20778420 GCA_037577455.1 Pangasius macronema | reverse complement strand
GTGTGTGTGTGTGTGTGTGTGTGTGTGTGTGTGTGTGTGTTTGCACATGCAGACATCTGTTTAATTTAATATATAATAAAGTAACATGATCTAAGCTTCAATACCCATCTTTCCTTTTCTGCTTTTCTATCTGTCTTTTTCTTGCTGTCCTTTTATTCTTTATTTCTTTATTCTATACGAACCCCAGATAAACCAGCTGAACAACGTGTCCCTGAAGGTCACTGAGAAAAGACGTCAGAGGAGATTTCACATAAATCAAAGCAGATGGAAAAAGGAGGATGGACGATTCACAAAAGGGTACGATTTTTTTTTCTTTTTTTAAATCAGGATGGTGGCGTCCTCTTATTCGCCGCTCAAACGAAGTCCAACCCGAACACTTTCGCATCGTCTCGTCCACGTCCGATTAAGTTAAATCTGAGTAATATATTTCTGTACAAGCAAAAATCTAAATGAACTAAAAACAATATTATTCTGACATTTTACTGTGACCTCATAAGTAATAAGAGATTATTACTCACAGGTCATGCGATGTGATCACAGTTAGACGTACAGTTACAGTTTTAGCCAGCTGATTCATATTTTGTGGCTAAAAACTCGTTTAAAAGCAGCGGATATGTTGGGAAAAATCACAAGATGAAGAACGTCCAAGCACAAATCAAGATAAGCACAGCGAGGCGTCACGTGGATGTACGTGCACGGACAGGATGAGTCTGGAGCAAGTGTCTAATGAAAGCATGAAGCCAGCTTTCTTTAAACACATCTGAAAACAAAACATGAAAACATGGCCACAAAAAACAAACAGTCGTACCTGTGCTGTCAGAAATATCATAACTACGAGGTGAATGCACTTGGACGCCATCACAATGTCGTAATTACGAATCAAGAATTCGTATTTTTCTATGATTTTTCCGAATTGGGGGTGTGTCAGCATAAAAAATATTAAAAAAGTCACTGTGACACCTCCAGCGTTGTAAGATATAAGTGGTAATTTTGCATGTTAGCTGTTCAGTTCTTTATTTTCTTTCAGTAAGGCAAAAATAAGCTTCTTGTCTCTCATAATGGAAAAAAATAAATAAATAAAAAAATAAGTTTTCTCACTCCATCTATTTTTTTCCAACCAAAGCCACTTGAGCACACGCCGCCTCATAATTAGCATCTCTACTCTGAACTCATACAAACCAACATCTGAGGAGGACTTCATCGAGGCACTGAGGCAAATCATTTGGGTTGAAGCATTGGGAGGAGGTCCTAGCAGAACTAAACATGTTGGAATTAAACTTTAATGTATGTACGTTCATCACTTTTTTGGAATCAGGTTGATGTTATGGATACTCTTTAGCCTGCTGGTGAGTTTATTGTCTAAGCAGACATCAGATTGTACATCAGATCAGAAGGTTCTGGCTGCCTTTTAAAAAAAAATTTTTTTTAAATAAATGTTATTTACATTTCCAAAGAGATTGCCGTGGTCAGTGGAAGATCTGTTGCTAAGCACAAACCTGAAACATTGGCAATCTTGCCTGAGATGGAAGACAAATGTTATTTGAACGGGTTTTGGTTGGTAGAATGAAGAAAGTTTACTAGGTGTAGGACTCACTCGTACTCCAGCTTGAGAAGATGTCTCACCGCTGGGACGCCGTCCTCCAGAGCCGGCTCGGCCTCGCTGAAAACACAACGGGGACCGTCATTACTCAAGTGTTTCATTCTCTCTGTTCACTGGATGATGACGCATATGTGACTTTACTGTAAACACAAATCTCAAGCGAAGAACAGAAAACCTATTCACTTCACTGGAAGATCAAACGAAGTTGTTGAATTTAGTCAATAAATGTTTCAGTGTTTAGTTGTGGCTCTGATGGCGTATGGATATGACGCAACCTTCAAGAAAGTGTAAAGCAAGCAGAACTACTTTTTACTGTATCGCTCCAGATTTGAAAAGTTGGAGAAAAGTGTATAAGAGCAGCTTTGGTAAGACAGAGTTTTCCTTGAAACAGTCCATAGCTGTTCTTAGCGAGACTTTGCATCTACACAGCACTCATCATTAAAGAGCTGCTGATGTCTCACCATAAGGGCAGCTTCTTCTCATTGTGGATTTGTACAAGAACGACCAAGTTCTCCACATCCGACACCTGCGACACCTTCAGAGGGTTTATAGTAAACTTTTCAATGGCGTTTTTCAAACTCAGTTTGTCGTTGCTGCGATGCAGGTCCTCCCAAAGGTTAATGGTGTCCATTGTAGGCGCACTGTTGGGGGGAAAAAAGGCAATAAAAATATTTAAGAAACCTCCACTATATATTTATGAATATGAATGTTTATAATATTTACAAAATATGTCAAAGATATCATTCTCTTTCAAGAAACCATATATAATGTTTTTTGATGACAAGCATTAACATACAAATACATTTCAGTTTCAGATTATACATTTTGCATCTAGACCTGGCAATATATCTTACCTTGGGACTATTTTAAAAATTAATTAGTGTGTGCTTTATTTTGTACGACTTGCCACAGTACTGCTACAACAAAAATGTTGTTGCTGATAAAAAATAAAAAAATATTTTAAAATCGCAGCTCGAAAATGAATACCTCGGTCAGGAGTTAAAATGGGTGGTCTTAGATTGCATAATATGCTCACTGACGGCTGACTCACCGACCAAAGATGGCCAACAAACAATTTCTGGAAGTGTCTGAAATTGTGGAACAAACTCTGGGAATATCATGATTCCCACCAATAGGAGCAGTACTGCATCATGGAACTTCTGTGAGAGAATGTACTAATGTGCAGGATGTGTAAACGTGACTCATACTACCCAGAATTCGAGATTTTATTGTCAACATCTTGTTCATCGTGATGTGGAACAAACTTATAATACCACTGTTATTGCACTGTGTAACAGAATTAAGTGACCTTAAAAACCATGGATTTCTCACCGGAATGATGCCACACAGTCCAGTGCAACCAGCTCTTTGAGACCACTGAGAGGAACAGACGTGTCCCTCAAGTCGATGGAAAAATTCCGTTTGAGTCCTTTGGTTTGCAGAAGAAGATGCCAAACAACATAGACGTCCACTGGCGAGAGCTGAGCTCCACGAAACGACAGACTGTCAGGCAGATTTTTGACCAGAAGTTTGGCGAGTTTGACATTTCTAGCCTCGTACACACAGTGAAACAGTTCAAGTAATCTGCTGGGAATCATCTCTCCAGGTTTCAGATTCTCCAGATGAACTTCCACTGCTTTTCTTTTGGTTTGTAGGTCAGTATTGCTTTGGAAAACCCTACAACAAGGGGGTGTATTTTTCTGGAAGAGTAATCCCATTACAAACCTTTGTAGCACATCCTGCCATTCTCCTTGATTCTTCCTTTTTCGTTGGTGGAGTGCAGTCTGAGCCACCAGTGTTTTGTCATTCAGCTCACTGGAATGAACCAATAGCAGGGCACTTAGAAGGTTCTGCACAAAAAGATTAGCAAAATAATTGACCTGGTTGTTTCCAGGTTCTTCACATCGTGTGTATGTTATAAGTATCCCAGAGTTGAGTCCGTAGTCTACCAGGTTTTTGTTTTGATTTTGGTTTAAAAGGGAGTTTTGAGTCTTATATCCATCCCATGCCAGGTTACACAGCTGCACAATGTCCTGTTTGGATCCCTGAAGGTTATCATTCAGCTCTAGATACTGGCTGAGCACTCTTTGGTATAAATCCGTTAGAGTCGATGGCAAAGTATCACCATTGTTTTTTTGATGTGCTGACAAAAAGCACGTAAGGCGACACAGCAAAGGGTTCGAGCATAAGCTGAAAATGTATTTTTGGCTTTTGATTTTTCTTAGTGCATCCTCTTTCTCCGAAACATCCCCAAAATAATTTGAGACGTACATTTCTATGTCCTTCGGAGAAAAGCAACATAACTCCAAGATACTGTCTACTTTACGCAGCAGCTGATTCAAGACATCTTTGGGTCGGGTGGCGATCAAAAGAGTGCACCCTGACAGAATCTTTTTCTGGAACAAACCGGAAAATAGCTGCCTAATACTGTAGTTGTCATCCGTGGCTGAGGTAGCGGGGGATTGAAGAAGACCTTCAAGGTCTTTCATGTCATCAAAACTGTCAAAAACAACGAGAACAGTCTCTGGAAAGGCGAGAACATGTTTGAAGACGGCCTCCGAATCCTCACACCCAGGAGACGTGGATGAGTCAAACAGCAAACTCTTCAGACTGAAGCTCGTCTGAGTCAGATTTAGAACCTTGCAATTCAGCAAAAAGATGAACTGGAACTGCTGAAGGCCACCAGTGGACCAGTCCAAGGCCAAACGCTGGATAAATGTGCTTTTTCCCATGCCGGCTTTCCCAAGGACGGTGATCAGGTGCTTGTTATTGGATCCACAGTTTTGGAAAACATGGCTCCTGTGCATCGTGGCCTTTTTTCGCTCTGAGTCACTGAGCACCACAAGTTCTTTCTCTAAGCATTTGTTTGCATTCTTGCCAGTCCTGATTATAAGCTTCCTCTGTACCAGTGGTGTGTCTATGTAGTGAGACTCCATGCTCATTCCTCCTTGCATCATGCTGAATGTTTCTCTTAAGTGAGGCTTCAATTGCTCGATGAAGTCTTGAACATTCTCTGTGCAAGAAACGCATTTTAAGATATTATTTATATGAGCTTTAAAATGATCATTTGGACACAGAATTAACCAATAACTTTCATTATATTGTCTTACTTGGTATCACTGGCATCTTCTTGATTTGCTGCGGTGCAGGAAGATACTCTTTGGAGGGTGATTTTTCTGTGATGTAACAAAGTCAGACAAAATAAAAGACATGGTTCTACAAAAACAGCCAATAAATGACCAGCCACTGAAATACCAATTATACAAGCAAAGACAAGAAGAAAAGTAAGTCTACCTTTTGAGGGTGAAACAGGAGCTAGTTGGGATGGAGACTGACCCCTATACGCGCTGTCTGATAATGAGCTTACGGGATGAATGGACATGCTGAGTTCTAAAGGAGCCACTGTACCATCGACTGAAGAAGCAAAGGACATTTGATAGTTAATACACATACAATAAGTACCATCATTCTTCTGAACATGTTCTTGGTGGTGTCAATTCAGTGTAACCCATCCCAAGTCATGCATTATTAACTCTCACCTCAATTACTGCATATTTCCATTCCTGAACATTCACCTGTCATCATCTGAACCAGCACGGCTCACTTCATTATTTAATTATACCATTATTTCAGCACATTTGAAGTGAGTGCAAATCTTGAATCAAAGACTGAATGTATTGACAAAAGTCAGCAACCAGCACTAAAAGCCTTGGGGAACATCTAATTACAGTGGTTGCAAAAGGCCCCCTCTACCTCACTTAGGAACTGTAAACTGGTCAAAAACCTTCCTGACAATCTGTCGTTTTGTTGAGCTTTGCTTAGAAACTGTAAAGCCAAAATTGATGGTCCTTGGAAGACCAAGCTGACCAACTGATCAGTTGCAAGGGCTGTTGGTCCAATTCAGTATGATTATGTCCTCGGTACCTCTGCTTTGGCTCTGCCACCAATCATGAGTTCAACAGACTACAACACATTGTGAGGTAGAAAATTAACCAGACACCATGGACTTGTTCCATATAGAGCCAGGAAGCAAATGGCAAATATTATGACCAACCTCTTGCACCTTGGCCACCACATATTTAAACTTATTATGTCTGGTTCACTTTCCCAGCAGCTAATGTGTGGCCACACCATAATGACACACCTGAGGATAGGATTTTGAAATTATGCTTTTGAAACTTAACACAAAACTCCAGGGCACCATGTTGTAATGTCCGATTCCTGTATCACCTAATAATACATGCAGCCATTATTTAGACTGCCAGTTGCAACGTCATTCATACAAAGAGATATCTGAGTTGGAAAAACTCATGTATTTTACTTACCAGGTGAAAGAGGAGCAATCTGTGGCACTGGGACAGGAGCAAGAGACTGTGGTGAAACTACCAGGTCAGATGATAAAATGGAGGTTACTGTTAGGTCAAAAACATTCGCAATACACAGATGGTGAAATAATGAAAACCATGACTCACCCAGCACGTAGGTGTGTCCTACTGGTAGAATGCTTTTAATCACCGGAGGAGAGAGAGGACTGAATGTTTGTATGATCTGCATTGCTGGCGCACCTAAAAGAGTGGAAAAAAATAAAACCCATAAATGATGAGGACGTGACTGAAATCTGGGAACGTGACCAAAATATTAGAGCTCGTGTTCACCAGATGGCATCAGAGAGGCGGTGGTGGCGATGGTTAAGGGGAAGCGTACGAGCGAGGACACACCAGTGACGTGGAAATCCCCTTCCTGCACAGCCATATTGACTTCAGGGGGGGTTTCAGAGCTCTGGTGTGCTAATGGAGGGATAAGACCCAAGTGGGATGCAAAGGGGATTACCGATTAAGCAAACAAAAAAAAAAAGGTTTCACTTTATACTTTGAAATGAGTGTGCATTCATAAAAGTTTTTCATTGTTTGACAGTTATGTTTTTTTGTTTTTTTTAATCCTGAGCTCACCTCTTTTACTTCGTTTAGGGTGAGGTGCTTTCTTTGACTGTCTTTCACCTGCTATTGAGAATCACACACACACACACACACACACACACACACACACACACACACACACACACACACACACACAAACCTGGTGTGTTGGCAGTTTGCAGGAGTAATAAAAAAGGGCAAATGAATTAGAGTAATATATGAATTTAAATAATGTTCACCTCGACGCTTAGTGGCGTGCCTTTTCCTAGCAACTGAATTCTCGTCATAAACTTCGCATACCAGTGTGGACTTATCTTCTGATCCATCTGAAGAACAAGAGGAGGAAGCAACATAAGAAACAAATGCTTCTGGTGCATTTTAATAGTCAGTTCAATCATTAGTATCTTTACATGCCATTAAAAAAAGGCTCTGTGCTCACCTGGGATATCGTCCCAGACCTCATCCGAGAAACTTGAATCTGATGTGTTTATTTAAAAAAAAAAAAAAAAAAAAAAGGCACACATGCATTTAAAAATATCATTTCTACAAACTGAATCATAGATGTTTGTCATTTCTGTGTACAGTGGAGTGTAACTGACTGAGAAATTCTTCAAATTCTTCAAGTGGAGTAGAATCGATGAGGTCCAATAGCCGATCTGTAATTTATACAAACACAAACAAACAAAAAAATGCTTCGTATTCCTTTATTTGTCAGTAAAAATTCATAAAACACACACACACACACACACACACACACACACACACACACACACACACACACACACACAGACACACACATATCCTTACCAGGTATGGTTTCCCCATGATCCACATTGGTCATGATGTCTTCAGGTTCTATTGGAAAACAAACAGAGTCAGACTGGATCCAGTGCCAGTAATGTGAGAGGAACAGGCTTTAATTTCAATTATGCTAAATTATATGGACTGATTTCTAGTCAAAGACTGATTAAATGTTGCCTAATTAAATGAAAGGACATTACAGTAGCTGTTAGGTTCCTTCGTAAACATTGCTTATCGGTTTGTGGTTTGTTTATGTTAACTAATGCTATAAATAATGTTAATGATTCATCATTACTATAGTAGCTCAGTAGTGACATCATAGAAATGTGATTAACCCTTTAAATGCTCAGGAGCCATTCAGCAGGTCCTTTAAGGAAGCAATGTACCCCCTAACCATCCAAAGTACCCCTTGAAGAAGCAATGTACCCCCTAACCATCCAAAGTACCCCTTGAAGAAGCAATGTACCCCCTAACCATCCGAAGTACCCCTTAAAGGAGCAATGTGCCCCCTAACCATCCAAAGTACCCCTTAAAGGAGCAATGTGCCCCCTAACCATCTAAAGTACCCCTTAAGGAAGCAATGTACCCCTAGTATTAATACTATTGCAAAAAAGATTATGAAAATCCTCTTGCCTACTCAAATAAATCATAACACTGCAACAAATGTGCGTAAACATGCACAAACATCACTAAGACATGCTTTCATTCTAATTATTTACAACATAGTGAGTTATTATACCCCTTTTTTAAAATATAAAAATAAAGGATTACCTGTTTGAGAGCGCAGCTCCATGTTATACTGAAAAGCTCTACCAAAAAAAAAAAAACTTACAGAAGCACTGTGCCCCTTAACTATCCAAAGAACCCCTTAAAGACACAATATAACCCCCAACTATTCAAGGAACCCCTTTAAGGAAGCAATGTGCTCATTAACAATCCAAAGAACTCCACAACGTGCCCCTTAACCCTCCAAAGTACCTGTTAAAGATGCAGTATAGCCCCTAACTATACAATCAACCACTTTAAGAAGGCACTATGCCCCTTAACTATCCAAAGTACCCCTTGAAGATGCAATATACCCCCTAGCTATCCAAGCAANCCCATAAGGAAGCAATGTTCCCCTTAACTATCCAAAAATCTCCACAATGTGACCCTTCACTATCCAAAGAACCCCTTCAAGGCGGCAATGTGCCCCTGAACCATCCCGTTAAGATGGTTAAGTACCCATTAAAGATGCAATATACCCTCTAACCAATCAACCACTTTAAGAAAGCACTATGCCCCTTAATTATTCAAAGAACCCCTTAAGGATGCAACGTACCCCTTAACTATCCGAAGAATTCCACTGCATCTTTAATGTGCCCCCAACTATCCAAAACAAACCCTTCAGGAAGCAATGCGCCCCCATATTACCCAAAGTACTCCTATAGGAAGCAGTGTGTACCTTTAGTATCCTACAAACCCAGCAATCTGCCCCTTAACTACCCAAAACAAACCCTTAAAGCAGCAGTGTGTCTCCTCATTATCCAAAGCACTCCTAAAGTAAAAGCTTTTCCAGTAAACTAGCACAATATACACACTTTGCTTTCAGTTTTATTGAGTGAAGGAAATGTTGTTTTAGTGATTCATTTATTTATTTATTTTTCCTTTTGAAAATGAAAGCATGTGTAACAATGTATTCTATCCAAGTCGTCCTCATCATCATCATCATCATCATCACCGCCATGAATAGCACCATTGTGCTGTGAATTACTTCGAGCAGATTATATCAGTTCCTCTCCAGGGCGCTTTAACACCGAATATAACGAATATAATACATATAACGCAGAGTGTATGTTTAAAAATGTCATGATGTCCCACATTTTCGGGAGTCATTTCAGTGAGTCCGATCCAAACCGAACCTGCGCCCGACACCCTGCACCAGAACCCGCCTTCGAGCCCCTACACTGAGCGTGCAACAATTACATGGCGGATTTGTTGCAGTTAGAAAACACAGGGAGAAAGCGCGCTTAAAAAGACGCACATTCCAATAGGAAACACACCCAGCGGGCTACAAAAGTACATCTTTATACAAACCATGTCCAAAAAAAGCATTAACATCACCCAAAAAAAAAAAAAGAAAAGTTTTTCAATGTCTACTCAAATAAATCATAACATTACAATAAAAGCGCAACAAACGTACAAACGTCACCAAGACGCGCTTTTATTCCAGATCCTTAACGCACTGAGTTTTCATTCATCTCTCTATTAAATATAAAAAATGATAGTTTCAGACCTGTTTCAGAGCGCGGCTCCATGTTATTCTGCAAAACCATCTTTTTATTTCATGATAATATCAGTGCGTTTGAACAGGGGAAGCTGCCTCTCTGCCTGCGTCTTCGCGTTACACTGAAGTGTGGCGCTGTGTGGTGCGCAATTTGGATACGCTTTGGTTTTACTTTCACATTTGGGCGTCTGGACTGGCAGACTGCTGCGAACAGCACGGATGTTTATGTGCAGGTTCAACGCTGTAGAAATGAATATTGATTTCATTTAATTAATGTAATTAAAGCAATTAATTCTACCAATGACATCACAATATAGGCATATACAGAAATAACGCNTCTGTCTGTCTGTCTGTCTGTCTGTCATCACACCCATATGTGTTTGTTGAACGTCTCATACCAGATTTATTCCCCTGTGTTTGCTGTTATAATGAGCTCCACTCTTCTGAGAAGTCTTTCCACTAAATGTTGGATCGTGGCTGTGGGGATTTGTGGAGCTCACTTTGTGCACAGGGGCGTCGTCATGCTGGAGCAGGTTTGGGCCTCTTAATTCCAGTGAAGGGAAACTGTAATGCTACAGCACACAGAGACGTTCTGTACTGTTCGTGTGCTTCCAACTTTGCAGCATCAGTCTGACGAAGAACCACATATGGGTGTGATGGTCAGGCGTCCACATACTTTTGGCCACATAGTGTTTATCTATCTATCTGGCCTGTCTGTCTGTTGATCTGTATACACACACCTGAGCCCGTGATGAGGGATTCCTCTTCAACATCATCACTGTGATTTTGCAAAAATATTTGTTCCCGCCATTGTTCATTTTAGTGGCAGTGCCAGGTTTACCATGCCTGCAGCACAGCCTTACAAGCTCAGTGCAGCCATAATCACACTTCCTGTTTGGTCACTTGGTTTTGTGCTCAAGACGACGACAACAACTACGTCCTGGCAGAGTCTGTATTTTTTTTTTCTACCCAGAGTGCCATGTGTTGCTTAACCAAATATAATCATCACAATGACCTAACAGACGAGCAGAGTTAGAGAGTAAATCCAAAACCATGAATCGAAAGTTACATTGTTATTAAAACCTGCCAGGCCGGTATGGCTGCAAGCAGTGTCAGGTTTGTACCCATAATACACCCACGAATGCCAAACATGGTGTACTGGCAAGGGAAAAAAACTGGCTCTTCTTGGCTGCAGTGTCACATCGTTACCATGATTTTTATTTTGGGCCTTCAGGATTTCTCAGAAAGAAACCGGTTTCCCGGAGGTACAACTGATATAAAAAGTCTACACACCCCTGTTAAAATGGAATGTTTTTGTGATGTCTGAGCTGTGGGGTAGGGCAGCTAGACAGAAGCCCTTTCTCACAAAAAACAAACAAAAAAATCTAAGCTCAACTATATCACCACAACCATATGGCAAAATGTGTTATGGTCTGATGAGAGCAATTCCAGCAGGTATGTTTGGTGCAAAAAAAAAAAAAAAAAAAAGGACATCGCTAAAAGAACACCATCCCCACGGTGAAGCATGGTGGTGGCAGCATCATGCCTTAGGGCTGCTTTTCTTCAGTCAGAACTGGGGCGTTTATCAAGGTGGAGGGAATCACGAGTAGCTTCAAATACCAGTCGATTTTACTGCAAAGCCTTCAGGTGTCTGCTAGTGAGCTGGAGACGAAAAGGAATTTTTCCCTAAAGAAGTTTCTGATTGTTTTTTTGTCACTATATTTGTATTCTTTATAATGTCACAGTAATGGTGGGAAACGTTCTGACACCATTTATCTTCTTATTGTCATTGTTTTACTTCATAAAAACCTGGCATTTTAACAGGGGTGTGTAGACTTTTTATTTACATTGTATGCTCATCATAAAAACATTAATAATAATAATAATAATAATAATAATAATAATAATAATAATAATAATGCACAATTGAAAAAAAAAACATCACCAAAGGTTTAGAGGATGATCATACCATGGATATCTGGCTCGTTCTCCATGAGCACTGAGGAGATAATTACTTTGCTAGCATCCCATTTCTCCCAAACAGGAAGTGCGAGTCTCCTGGCCAAGTCGTCCACATCCACATCACTCAGGTTCTCCAAAAAAAAGCCCTGGTAGTACTGAGCTGAGAAGATCTGAGCCTCCACAAGCTGAGTGAGAAGTGAAGGAAGGAGGTTCGGGTTCACCTCCTGCAGAACCCTCCTCACCTCGGACAGAACCTCTTGGAAAGGCACCATGATTCCACAAGATCACCGACGCTCTTCATAGGATTTCCATGATGCATCCAGGACCTTCTCCAAAGAACCAGACAGTTTGGGTGGATGAACAGCTCAAAAGCAACTCGCACCAAAACATCGCTGATCGCCAGCACGCAATGCTCGGACAGTTTCACATGTGCTTTTCCCAAATCAGAGACACACGCAGATACGCTGAAGAGGACGGCTCTATCTCACTTCACTTTTTTTTTTTTTTTCAGACTAGAAATCGGATGTAAGGGAGAAGTGGGAAGTTTGATTCCATCATGATACAGTATTATAAAACTCATCAGAATGCTGATGTGCTAATGGAGGATCAGTGAGTCAGTCCTGTTCGATCCGTAAATCTGATCCGAGATCAGCGCTTCACTGGGCTCAAGTGAACAAACAGAACTTTTCACACAAATAACAATCAAGCTGTAAAAGTTCCTCAGCAAAAACACACTCATTAAAACTTCAGGTCACATAACAAGACAAACCTAAAACATTTTTTACATTATTATTAATATTTTTTACCAGTGAAAAATATAAAACAAACTATTTAAAAAACATTATATGATTTAAAGCCGTTACTATGATTCATAAAGAGTCTGGTATTGACTTTCACTTTTCCAAGAAATTTGTAAACTCATTTCAGACAGCATTCAAATTGTGGAAATCCCCCACCAACTTTTAACAGTGTGACATTCTCAAACATTTATCAACTCTATTAGGGAATATGGCATTTATTTTGAACAGTACACTCTCAGCAGATCCCTACATCAAAGTGTTTCCTTCCAATCCAAGTAGTGGAATAATAAAAAGAAAATCCAGCAAACCCTTAACAAACGCTTGGAGAACCTTTTCCCCCATAAGAGTGTATGTATTAACTGGGTATGTATGGGTTAAAGGTTCTACGTAGATCCCTACAACAACGTGTTTTCCCATCAGAAAGAATTCTAATCCAAGTAGAACCTTTTTGGAAGCAAGAAGGTTTCCATGAAGAGCCTTTAAGAGTTTCCACATACACTTACCCAGTTAATATACACATTCCTAGAAACAAAGATTCTCCAAGGGTTCGTTAAAGGTTTATTGGATAAATAGAGGACTGTAGCATCCAAAAAGGGTTGTACTTGGATTGGAACCGATGGGAAAACACTTTGTTGTAGGGTTCTATGAAGAACTGTGAAGAAGCCTTGAAGAATGAAGAACCCAATAAGTGAGGGTTTTTCAGAAAAAGGATCCAAGTAGAAGCATTTTTGGAAGCTAAGACCCCAGTGAACCCTTAAAGAACCCCTTTTCCCTAAGAACGCATGTATTATCTGGGTAAGCGTGTGGTGGAACCTTTAAAGATTCTTTAAAGATATCTAGAACCCTACAAAGTGTTTTCCTTTCAGAAAGTACAAGCTTTTATTGGAAGCTAAGATCCCTTAACTATCCAATAAACCATTAAAGAACCCCTACAAAGAAGCTTTGAAGTACGTAGAACCCTACAATTCAGTTCTTATCAAAGAGGTTTGCAAATAGGAGCTTTTTTGGGGAGCAGATAACCTTAATCATTTAATAAACACTTAAAAAAACCCCTGAAGAACCTTTTATTCTAAGTATGTATGTATTACCTGGGTATGTGTGTGGGGAAACTCCTAAAGGTTCTCTCTAGAACCCTACAACATGTTTTCCTATTAGAAAATGTTCAACCCTTGTTATGGAAGCTAAGGACCCTTAATTGTCCAGAGAACCCTTTAAAAAACAGCAGAAGAACCTCTACTTATTACAAAGAAGCCTTGAAGATCCCTACAACTATTCCAAAGAGCTTCAGGTAGGACCTTTTTTTTTTAGAAGCTAATATCCCTTAAATATACAGTGATCCTTACGGAACTGCTGAAGAACCCTTGTATGTAAGTGTGTATGTATTATCTGGGTAAGTGTGAGGTACAAACTCCAGATTATTGCTCATTATTTTCTCCTTAACACCTAGAATCTGTCAGGAGTTGAACATGTAGCTCCTGGTAGCTCTTTAATCCTGCTTAAGGGTTCGTATCTTTCTAAAAGGGTTCTAGCTGGAACCGTTCTGACCAGGAAACGCTCTTCCCACACAGGAGCAACCAAAGTTCCTCAACCAAGGTTCAACCAAGGTTCTTCATTCTTTAAATAAGTTATTATCTACTTTATGTAACATAAATTGTGTTTAAAAAAACATTTAAATGATTCAACCATCATCATCATGTTTACT
>CM074957.1:20745880-20764273 GCA_037577455.1 Pangasius macronema | reverse complement strand
GAGTTGAACATGTAGCTCCTGGTAGCTCTTTAATCCTGCTTAAGGGTTCGTATCTTTCTAAAAGGGTTCTAGCTGGACAAGTTCTGACCAGGAAACACTCTTCCCACATAGGAGCAACCACAGAACTTCAAGGGATCTCTATTTTCTAAGAGTGGAGCTTTCTAAATTCTTTATTGTACCTTTAATAATGTTTGAAAATGTGATCTACCCGAGCAAGGAAGTAAAAAGTATACATTATTCATAATGATTCGTTTCATAAAAGAAAAAACAACAACAAAAAAAATTTCTGGGGTCAAACACGATCACAAAAAAAAACCAGTCCAATTTATTTTTGGGGTTCTTCATTCTTTAAATAATTTATTATCTACTTTATGTAACATAAATTGTGTTTAAAAAAACATTTAAATGATTCAACCATCATCATCATGTTTACTTTGCGTCTAATAATCAATGCTCCTGATTTATTCACAAAAAAAACAGTACAAAGGAAATTCTCCCTCTATTAGATCCGCAGTCCCTTTCACATTCAGAACAATGAAACACCGCAATATTTACATTCAGAACAGTTTCTTCTTCCCAGTTCTTGCGTTTTCCCCGTTAGAAATTTCAGACCTTTTCAGTGTTTTTTTTTTAAACTTCCCCGACGTTCTCACGTTCAGCTTTGCTGCTATATTTTAAAGGTCATCCAGGAAAAAATGTGGAAAAGTCAAAAGACAACCAAAGAAAAGCCATCAGCGTCTTTCAGAAACGCTTTCTAAAGACATCCAGGTCTGCAAATCAGTGGCTTTACGTTCCACACTTTTCTGAAAAAAATATTTCCATTATGACACCCACCATTATAAAAACTACAAAGATTATTAAGCAGCTTTCACCTTGAAATGGTCTCGTTCTGTTGGTTCTGTTCGTTAATCCTAAGCGTTTATTTCTAGAAAGAAGCTAAAGTAAGCTCTTGTGTCTAGAAACAGGCTTAATATGAGATTAATGATGAAATATTAGCTCAATCTGACTACAGTCGTGTTCATTATGCTCACTGCAGTGTGCTAGCATGGGGTTAGCCAGCGAGTTTTAGCGGCTCAGGATCGCAGTGTTACAGAGCCGATGATCAGACGACAGATAAATAAATCAGAATAGAACGACGCTGTTGAAGCTGTAGATCAGGTGTAGATCAGACCTGCGTTTCAGTGCTGTATTAGACACGCCCTCGCCGACTTCCTCTTATGACTCAGAAGTGTGTGTCGCCTGTTTCATACCAGTGTCGCTATTTACAGAGCTATACTACCTAGTACAGCGATTACAATTTTGTTAGTTATTAATTGAACACGTCATACGCTTTATCTGTTTATAGTTACGCTTAAAGTTTGTGAAACAAGTTCTGTTCCTGTTCTCACTTACGTTATAGCAGCTATAAAGTCTGTCCTAACGATGTCGGAAAATTTCTGTTTGCGTATTTCGGTTGCGCTGCCACTGGAGACTCATTGATCTACTTTCCCAGATCAATGATTACACACATTTTAATCTGTTTATTATCCGTGGAGCGTCCGTCGTACAAGCCCCTGCCAATGATCTGTTGCTATAGAAACCGCAACGTATTAGAACGAACAGTCAATCCCTTCTGACCAATCAGAACGGAGAATTCGACAACGCTGTAGAGCATTTCACTTCAGGAAGCCTCATTTAAAAACAGTGGATCAGATATCATAAATCCTTCTGGAAAATTCTGCACCTCCAACTGATGTTCATGTGGAGTGAAATTATTCAGTGGTTCATCTACCAATCAAACTTTAACGATTTAAACCATTACAATAGTTTCATGTTAAGCGATGCATTAAACCCCTTAAACTCAGACGGAGACAGAGTTAGACACTTTTCCCACATTCAAAAAAAGAAACTGAATGAAAAAAATATTTATTATTTAAATATTTCGTATTTCAGGGTCATGATACACGGAAAAATTAGACAGCAGTTATGCAACTCCACTCATGTTTACTTTTAAATAAAAAAAACTAAGGATGCGGATGTCCGTGCTGGAATTCCTCGAGCAAATTTACAGGAATACATGTGAAGGAACACTGCGAGGCATTCATGAGCAGAAACGTCTCAGGCATTCCCGCGCATGTTGAGTGTGTGCAGTTAAAGCCAACGCTTTTTCAACAACATCCTGAGTTTGGATTTCAAGTGTGTTTGCAGAAAGAAGGGAGGAGAAAAAAAAACCCTGTAAAGAATATAACATAGAAGAGAAGCTCTTATAGAAAAGAAGTGAATTTAATCTGATTCAGGAAATAATTCTGATTAGGATTATACCACAGATTGCTGTCCAGCGCTGACGTTCACTCGTTATCTGCGTTTGGGTTTGAGGAGAAACCGGAAGCACAATAATCTTTTATACCTGGAAAAGAATACAAAGAGAGAGAGAGAGAAAAAAATAAAGTTAGAACTTGCACATTAGATGTGGTGGATTTAATTTCTGAAACGAAGGAGTTTCTAAACTCGTATCTAAAGGTTGGCTGTACCCACTTCCTTACAGCCGCCACCTCTGGGTTTTTTTCTCTCTCTGTCTGTGTTTTACGTGATGGGGCTCGTGTCATATAAAAATATCACTCGTCTGCGTTTCCTTTTCACTCACTTGCAACACTACTTCCACACTTTAGACCAAAACTACACCATAAACAACCTTAAAAATGACACCAATGTCAAGCTAGTTAGCAAAAATCCATTCTTGCCATTTCTATGATGTCATCTACAATGCTAACAAACCGTAAACAAGACACGAATGTTGCTTTTAAATAAAAGTAAAGTCACCGTTTTAAAGATGTGCAGTTTTGGGATTTGGTGTGTTATTACGGTTCTAGCACTGTTCTCAGACGAGAAACGTTTCTGTTAGTGCTCTCTTCTGAAACTTACGGCTGAATCACAGGACAATGGGAGAACACTTTCAGCTTTGAGAGGCTAAGTTTCTTTGTTTTCGCTGTTTCCTGGAAAAAATTCCAAACACAACAACTAAAGCGATTCCTTTATCACAAAAACGCTCCAAGAAGAATCCACAACAATCCAGAGAACACTTGGGGAAGCCATGCAGAGGCATCTGAGTATCTATGACTGGCCCAAATCTAATGTGCTTCCCCATGACAGTACCTGGGATGAAGGTTCATTAGCACACTAGCATTCGGGCTTGGCTTATACGTGGCATTTTGCATGACATGACATTTACATGTTTTAGTAATCTAGCTGGATACATTTCTGAAGAGCAGTTTTTTTTTTTGACCAAACTCAGTGCTCACTGTTCTGTGGTAATAGTGAGAAATCTGTGGGTTTAATTTCCCTGAACTACTGCTAAGCCCTCGAGCACGACCGTTAACCCTGAATCGATGATCTCTTTACGCTCTGGTACGATTCTGTCTCTCAGATTTAAATGTCTCTGCTCAGCAGCTTGGATCCGTAGTGAGAGTTACAGCTTCCCAAATTCCTAATAGGTAATGTATTGTTTCATCGTTTGATTTTTTTTTTCTCTGTTCCTCTCCTAAACACCTCACACTGAGCCGCTGTCTAACCCGCTGAAGAAAAAAAACAAACAAAAAAAAACAATGCTTCTGCCCGAATAAAACGCTCAATTCAAAAGCGCTGCTGATTTATAGTAATGTGCTCCGTCTAATACGTTATAGTTTACATAGTAACGATCCACTCATGATAAACAATTTAACACTTATGGAAGGAGTCTCCAGTTTTTCCGAAATCTTCAGGACAGAAAAGTTTACGCTTTTTTTTATAAACAAGACTGTTTACAACTGGAACTAACTGGTTTCGATGACGTTCCACAACATTAAATGTAGCTCTAAATGGATAAAAATGTACAACGTGTCATTCTTCAACGAATGTGAAGTGATGCAAACTGATGTGGTGTAAGGGGAATAAAACATTTCAGGATGTGCTGTTAGAGGAAAGTAATCAACGTCACAGTGGTGAGAGTAACTCTGCTTCATCACGCCGTGGGGTTGTTGATTATTTTCCTGTAACTGCAGCTTTGGCAGTAGTGGCGGCGTGGATCGGGGAAAGGAGTGGCATCGGTAGATGATTGTTGATATTGTTGTTTACTGTTATTGTCGCCACAGGAACTACAGATAAAAAAAGAAAAAAGAAAAGAAAAAAATCTAGAGCATGAAATGAACCGAACTGATTTTCACATAGATCTTAATTTAGATTTGAATTCAATATAGATATTTTGTTTTCTTTTGATTTTTTTCCCTCAGTGGTGACTTTTGAACCGTACTCTACAGTTTGGCAGATTGTTTAACTCAATAAGAACCTGCCTTAACAATAAACCCTGATTTTTTTTTTTTTTATGGTTACAAAAGCTTACAGAGATGAAATGGCTGGCAATAACGCGCGATGCATTATCAATAAAACCATAAATAAAATGGTTTTATTGGCGAAATCAAATCCTCGGCTTTGCTGAGAAAAAGAAAACTGACAAAGGAGCACGGTTGCACTTTTGTAGCAAGGCGATTCTAAGGAGACGATTCAGATTGTAGCTTTTAGAAGCTTATATCAAGTAACTTTAGTTCCACATTAGGATGTTCCTGCCAGTCACGTGGTTTGCCAGCACTCACTGTAAATATAATGCTTGACGATCGTGTTACAGAGGCAAGAAAGAACGGTGTTTTCCACTTTTATGGATCCCAGTACAAGTCATTTCATCGGCTTTGCTACAGCTCAGACTGTAACACAGAAAGGGGCTTTTAAACCAGCGCTAGCTCTTTCTCTCTTTTCTCTTTCTAGCTCTTTCCCCACAACACCCACACATGTGTTAACCGTCAGTCTGGGGTCTTCTGGCCTATATATTGCAGAGGCAAATGTAAAGTCCTGATGTAAGATTAAAATGAATAATATATTATTACTCTGTGGCTTGTCATTAAAATAGCAGTCACAAAAACGAAAGGAATTACCACAACGATCACGTGACAGGTAATTTCCCCCAATCAAGGTCAGGAGAACATTCTCCATCCGCTCTCAATCAATTTCTGCAGCTTTGGCAGTAGTGTCGGCGTGGATCGGGAAAAGGAGTGGCATCGATAGATGATTGTTGATATTGTTGTTTACTGTTAGTGTCACCACAGGAACTACAAAGACTTTTGAACCGTACTCTGCAGTTTGGCAGATTGTTTAACTCAATAACAACCTGCCTTAACAACCTGGCTGGCAACAACGCACAATGCATTATCAACAAAACCATAAACAAAATGGTTTTATTGGTGAAATCAAATCCTCATGTAAGATTAAAATGAATAATATATTATTACTCTGTGGCTTGTCATTAAAATAGCAGTCACAAAAGGAAAGGAATTACCACAACGATCATGTAACTGGTAATTTCCCCAAATCAAGGTCAGGAGAACATTCTCCATCCACTCTCAATCAATTTCTGTATCGTAGTTACTTAGTTACGTAGTAACTCAGACTTGTTTGTCCAGCACGTCCCACAGATGCTCGATCGGATTGAGATCTGGGGAATTTGGAGGCCAAAGTCAACACCTTGAACTCTTTGTCATGTTCCTTAAAGCATTCCTGAATAATTTCTGCAGTGAGGCAGGGAGCATTATCCTGCTGAAAGAGGTGGCTGCCATTAGGGAATACCACTGTCATGAAGGGGTGTACCTGGTCTGCGACAATGTTTAGGCAGGTGGTAGGCGTAAAATTAACATCCATCTGAAGGCCAGGACCCAAAGTTTCCCAGCAGAACATTGCCCAGAGCATCACACTACCTCCGCCAGGCTTGCTTTCTTCCCGTAGTGCATCCTGGTGCCATCTCTTCCATACATAGCAAGCTGAGATACACTGTGTGTTCTGACTTCTTTCTATAAGAGCCAGCGTTAAGTTTCTCAGCAATGTGTGCTACAATAGTTCTTCTGTGGGATCGGACCAGACGGGCCTTCGCTCCCCATGTGCATCAGTGAGCCTTGGGCACCCATGACCCTGTTGCTAGTTCACCGGTTGTTCTTCCTTGGACCACTTTTGATAGGTACTAATCACTGCATACCGGGAACACCCCACAGGACCTGCCATTTTGGAGAAACTCTGACCCAGTCATCTAGCCATCACAACCTGGCCGTGGTCAAAGTCACTCAGATCCTTACACTTGCCCATTTTTCCTACTTCCAAGACATCAACTTCGAGAACTGACTGTTCACTTGCTGCCTAATATATCCCACCTATATATAATATGAGAGAATAGCTAACACTGTACAGTGGACACAATAGCTTTAACGGCATAGATCGCTGTATAATATCTGTACATATATGTGTGAGGTGAAGGCAATGGCAGAAGCATTAAGGATGTGTGTTCAGGTAGTATAGTAAGAATGAATTTACACATTGCACAAAACTTCAGCCCAGAGATCTTGGATTTAGTGAGATAATCAATGTTATTTACTTCACCTGTCAGTGGTATTAATGTTATGGCTGATTGTTGTCTCTCTCTCTCTCTCTCTCTCTCTCTCTCTCTATATATATATATATATATATACGTACATACACACAAACGCTTTACTTTGGCTGTTTTTCAGAAATGATAAACCTCAAGAGCGAAGTTTAGCATTAACCAAAAAAACAGAAACTAGCAAGACTATTAGAATTCGAATTCGAATCCCAACAATCCCAGCTCGAATCTCGTCTGTGTCCGGGAGACGAAGGAGCAAAACTGGTGGGAGAGGCAATCTCTTTCATCTCTGTCTATCAGAGCAATACTAGCCAATCGTAGGTGTCTGTGAGCTGATGGATGTGGAAGAAGGCAGATAGCGCTTTCCTCAGACTGCGCTGCGCCGTGGATGGTGCTGCCGCGTGATGGGGAAAGCTGGCTGCTGGGTGGGAAAGAAAAAGCCTGGACTAGAAATCTAGTTTGAACAGTAAATAATGTTAGACTACAATCTCTACATCCTCAGCAACCTACGACAATGAGTCAGACAATCAATGATTCATTCATTAAAAAAAAAAGAAAAGTCTAAAAGTCCAGCTTGACGTTATGAGCACATGCATGAAGAGTGAAGTCAGATGGAGAATTCAGTTTGGGCGGATGTGAGAAATAAGTGAGGGAGTTTATTCTCAGACAGAAGCCCGAGGATATGATATCATGGGTTTTTTTTAGAAGCACTGAGACACTGTAAGACAATAAAAAAAAATAATAATTAAAAAAAAAAAAGTACAAGCCACTCAGAGCACAGGAAAAACCTTAACTCTTAACCACATGGTGTACATTCAGACTGGCTTCAGCAGGTGTTTCGCTGCTTACATGCAAAACACAAGCAAATCCTCAGCGGTGACTCTGACAGGGAACCGAAACACTCAGTGTTTTCAACTCATGTCCATGTTTTGAGAGCAGACTTATCCAGAAAGCAAAACATACCCTGTCCAGACACGCTGAGAAATGAGTAAACCAGTCTGAATTGCATTTTGGTCTGAGTCAACATGGCAGGAAATCCGTTATATCGATATAAATCTAACTGGTAAACTGGACTTCTTTTCAAAACGCTGTATTTTATAAGATTTAAAACGACTCTTAGAGGTTAAACACAGAATCTTTCAAAACATGGCTAATGTTTTTAAGTTCTGAGCTTGAAAATGTAAACAATTAATGTGGAATGAACTCATTGAGACTGAGTAAAATCTGTGCAGACCCCACACTAACGCACACAAAAGTGTTTTCAGAGCTCGAGCCTGCCGTCCACGCTGAAACAGCATCTGAAGTCAAACATCTCCGCTTTTTTTTTACCAATCATTTTGGAAAAATATTGGTTAAACATGGCTGTGTGTTTTTGGCGCGTCTTCCTGCACACTATTCCCTTTTCCAGCCATCACACGGTGGAGAAGAAATGTTTGGAAGAGAGCGGAGCTTGTGGAAGTCGGCGCTTGTGCGACTTTACCACGGTCCCGTCGTTCTACTCCGTCTCCATCACTGATCAGATGTCACCCAGTGACGACCCTGAGTCTCTCGGCTCACACACGTAGGGCACGACTCAAATCCTCCTGGTTAAAGTGGACAGGATATTTAATGCATCCGTGACGAGTGATATTTTGGTCATATCGCCCCTATGCATTTCTGGACCGTTATTAGAATCAACGAGTACCAAGAATAAAACATCCCTCCTCAACATGTAGTATTTGCTGAATATCATATTTTGTATGTTGTGTTTTTTTCAGTGCTGTGCAGGTGAAAAGTTACACACGGTGAGATCTGTTGTGCTTGCAATTAAGCTTTTGTCTGGTGCCGAAAAGCAGGAAGTTATAAAAAAATCACACACAAAATAAAAAAAAAACAAAACATCAGAATGCTTTCAAAAGGAAGAGATCACCAGATACTAAACCCTAAACTCGTTCTCTTCTCGAGGTGTGTGTGTGGTTTTGTCATTTTTTAATAATGCTTTTAAACCTCCACCTTCCTTTTCAGGTTCTGTGTCCTGGTATGACCCTTGCAAAACAAAACCAAGAACCAGGAAGTGTGTGTGTGTGTGTGTGTGTGTGTGTGTGTGCGTGTTTGATCTCACTCTGCACTATAGCCCGATAGACTGCGGCTGCTGGAGAATCTGGCACTTCATTCAGGAAAGACTTTCCCTCGTCACAGCTTCGACCTTTAAATTAAAAAAAAAAAAAAAAAAAGGAGAATTACAATTAAAAAATGCGGAACCTGCTTAAAAAAGGGAGAACTAGAAACTGTAGGAAACTGCTGGCGACAGGAGATAAATTCTAAGTAACATGAATACTCCAAACGGCATCATTTATATACGTTGTTTCTTAGAATGAGAGGATTCTGTTTAAGTGGTTTAGTCAGCAACAGCGAGAGAGACTATTATTATATCCTACTGAGCTATAACTGCAGTGAGGAATAACACATTCCATGTAGTGCTGTGACAGAAAAATAATCAACTAAGCAGTAATGAAGCAGAGTTGAATATTTTCCAATAGCAGCATGTCTTGACTTGTTCTGTTGCTCTTGTTTTACAGAAACATGCCGACCATTACAAGCATAATTTGTGCAAATAACAATGCCATCTATTTATGGCTGCATCTAACATTGCGGAACGTCTGCAAAACAACTTCCTGCTCTCACAGGCCTCTCTTTCTTTCTCTCTTGAAATAAATAAAAAAAAAAACGCAGCTTGTCGAATTACCGAGAAAAGTTGCGTCGTTACAGCTTTACAAAGTGCTGACACTGGAGACTCCTTCAAAAAAACGTTAAATATATACTAACAAAAGCTCCTGACGCAAAACGATCACGCGCATCTGTTTACGTAGAGCGTCCGCTGTAGGAGTCCCTGTGAACGAGCCGTTACCATAGAAACGATAACGTATTAGAACGAGGGCGTTAATGTAAACCTGCGATTTGCGGCTGCGCTACTGTCAGAGCCGCTGTTAGAGAGAATTCATCAGCACCTTCTGACCAATCAGAGCCCAGAACCGAGCGGCGCCGTGGCATTGCGTACCTATCCGTGGGTCCAGAGGAACTCGGCCCAGCAGAGGCAGACTCAGCTCCTCGCACATCCGGCGAGCTCCTCCCGTGGTCGGAGGGAAAATCTGAGACGTGTTCTGTTAGGAGGGGATCAAAAGATTCAAATGGAAATGTGGATAAACGTTCAGACACATGAAAGCAGCTCGGCTGAAGTTCCTCACGCAGGAAAGGTATTTAGTGAAGCAATACTAGCATTTAAAAAGAGGCTAAGATCTAGCGCATAGAGCTAACAAGGAAGCGCTTTAATGGGAAAGCACCACAAATACCGAGACAAGTGTTTCTCTACAGTGGTGCATTTAAATGGCACTCATGATTAAAATGTGGATAAAATTTCAGATTAAGCAATCATTTGCACCAGCTTCCTCTTGCGGGGAAAGTCCCTTGGAAACCAAGGTTAAACAAACCAAAAAAAACAAACAAAAAAAAACTAAAAGAAATTTAGGATTCAACTGGCTGCTGTGTGAAACAAACAAGAGCATGAAAGGCTGAACATTTCAGTGACAAAAACACACAGAATAATCTGTTTACACAGCAAATAAATCAGATTATTCTCCTGTGAGGAACTTCGAAAAATCCCTTTCTGGCTTATAGATGAAAAGTCCTTCTGATTCTTTAGCTAGTTTTTAAGAACAAGCTTTTAGTGCTACTTAGGAGAACTTTTTAATTTTTTTGTGAATATGGCCTTCAACTCTGTCTTAAACATTTAAAAAAAATAATAATAAAATAAACAGCCCAATAGCAGACAGATTTAAAGACTACGCTGGTAGAATGCTGTGTGTGTGTGTGTGTGTGTGTGTGTGTGTGTGTGTGTGTGAGGGTGAGCTTAAACAAGACACAGGATATGATCTCAGATCTGCTGTGATAGTCTATAATGAAGACCGAGATTCACAGGTATTTCTTTCACTTCCGAGATTTCCTTCCATCGATTGCGCAATTCCACGGATCATTTCAAATGCAGGTTTGAAAATACGGAAGACAATCTCTCACTCACACGAGGGTTTAAAGCGGTTTTTAGACATGCAGGCGTGAATTCAACGCTGCACGACGTGTACGACGATATAAAGGTCTGCAAACGAACTGCTAGCAAAACTTAACAAAAAATAATAATAAAAAAAAGTTAATTATTATAAAATATTCATTTTAAAAAGATGTAAATATTGAAAATAACACTAAGAAAGATTTTTTTTTATTTAATCTGTAAAAATGTATTAATGTAAAGCTTCAGTATAAAAGTTTACTTCAAATCGGTTGCTTCCAGTCAAAAGTTTATAATTATTAAAAAAATATTTTTAATGTTTTTTTTTTTAAATCACGGTACTTGTGATCTCTGAAAAGTGCATTGTACCAATTTTTTCACGATAGCCACATTATATCATCGCATCACCCAGCCCTGATTAAATCCCAGAAATAAATAATCATCATAAATCATCATAAATCAGCTGTTCGGCTGTACACAAAAGTTTGCGCACCCCTGGGCAAATTACACACAGATGTTAATGCACAGTTGCTTTAGATTTAATGAACTTGAACCAAAAAAAACCTATAAATAAATAAATAAAAATAGAAAAACCTGTGCAAAAGTTTGGACACCCTACTAAGTCAGTTGAATCTAATCTAATCTAATCTAATCTAATCTTTGGCAGAGATCACAGCTTACAAACGCTTTTCGTAGTCTTCTGTAATGCATTTTCCCCCGGGGGTGCCCAAACTTTTGCATATGACTGTAAATCCTTGTGCTTTACTCGCCTTGCATTTGGGACACACGAAGCCGCTCATGTTCTCCACCACGCCGATGATGGGCAGCTTCACCTTCTGACAGAATCGGATCTCTTTCCGTACGTCCTGCAGAGACACTTCCTGTTCAGGGAAAACCGAGAAACGACAGGAAGTTGATCAGAGGCAGGACAGGAAGTTGATCCATCTTCCTTCACTTCCTTAATCGGAAAAAATGAGAATTCTTTTGTCCTTCTGTAGTTAAGTCAAGTCAAATTTTATTTATGACACCAGACAGCAGCAGGTGATCCAAAGTGCTGTACGTAACATCATGTAGCATCACGTTAAATAGCAGAAGACAAAGAATAAAAATAAGTGTTAAGAGAAGATTTAAAAATGGCTGAAGACGGAGCGGAGCTCACGTGAAAGGGGAGACGGTTCCAGAGTTTGGGACAAACCACACAAATGCCTCGATCACCATTTGAGAAGAAGCTGATTACAAGATCTTAGCGTTCTGGTAGAAGAGTAACGATGAAGAAGGTCAATAATAACGTAGTGTGGAGCAAGACCAGAAAGAGCTTTACACAGATCTGAGCAAAGGTCTTAGGCACATGCAAAGAAATGAGAGCAAAGACGCCTTCAAAAAATAGTGAAATTAAACATTTCTACATTTAAAAAAATACTTTAAAGAGCAATTAAACGAAACAAAGTCAATGTCTGGTGTGTCGATCCTTCGCTTTTTTAAATAAAGCAGTGTCTCAGGTGCAGTGTGTGCAGGTTTATAAGGAAACGAGCTGTAAGTGTAACTGAGCATCTTGCAGAAGCAGCCGCAGTTCTTCTGGAGACTTTGACTTTTTTTTTAGTACAAACTGTTTTTAGTAGCGAGAGTCTAAAGTAAGGGCGCAGATATTATTAATTTGCTGCAGATGAAGGGAATTTTCCACAGCAAGAGACACATTGCCTGATTTATACAAGGTGCTGGAGCGGGGAAAGTTTGAGATATATATAAATGTGTGTGTGTGTGTGTGTGTGTGTGTGTGTATATACCTGTGGTGTAGTTATAATAACAGCTCCATCGATGCCTGCTCCACTCAGGTACTGCACCACGGACAGGTGTTCGTCAGAGGTCCCCGGGGGCGTGTCCACTATCAGGTAGTCCAGCTCGCCCCAGTCCACATCTCTCAGGAACTGCTTTATCATGCCTACACACACACACACACACACACACACACACACACACACACACACACACAGCAGGTCCTGAAGTGTTTTATTCCTCTTACACCACAGCAGTTTGCCTATGATTAAAATGATGACATTTTTATACGTTTATAGTTACATTTCATTTACAAGTTAGATTCTGGATAATAATAAATTACAAAAAATTCAGCTTGTTAACAAGAAATAGAAGAATAACAAGGCACAAAATTGAGAGAGATTGAGAGAGAGAGAGAGAGAGAGAGAGAGAGAGAGAGAGAGATAAGGCACAATCTCTGAAACACATCCGAGGTGTTAGAGCGCATAAATAAATACGCGACCGCGAACATAAAAGTTAAATTATTTCTCTTCTGCCTGGTTTAGCTTCCTCAAAATCGGCGATGAGGTTTCGTGTAAGCGTCGCTAAGCTCTGAGAGACACAACGCACGCACCTGGCCAAGCAAGCTAGGTTTTTATTTCCTTATTCTCATTTAACTAGCCTGTGATTCGCGACATTCAAGACGATATAAAGTGATAAACACGCGCCTAAATCTAAATTTATCTTTACCGCTGTTAGTCCTGACGAGAACAACATTAAAAAAGTAAAATGAATTCTGGATCCTGATTGGTCAGAAGGACGTTGATTCATTTTCTAGAACAGCAGCTCTGATAGTAGTGCAGGATTATTTATAACTAATGTGCTGGTTCGAATGCGTTTCTACGGTAACAGCTTATTCACGCGGACTTGTACAGTGGATGGTGTTGATTAAAATGTTTGGAAGGAGTCTCCAGTGCCGGCGCTTTCGAACCCCCAGAGGTAAAGCTGTAACTTTTCCCGACGTCTTTAGGACGAATAAAGTTTATGCTTTGTGGTTTATCAATAACACGTCAAGCGATAACACGTCAAGCTGCATTTTTATTTTTTTTTGATGTAGAGAGAAAGAGGAAAAAAAGAAGAGAGGAAGAGAGGCTGGTGAAGGAACGACTGTCGATATCTGCGGTGACGTGAGTGAGAACTCGTTTCGTGGATGTTCCACAACATTCTGCTAGAAACAGATAAAAAGGTTCAACCTGATGCTCTTTCATGCATGTAAAAATGCAATCACTGGTGGTGTAAGAGGAATAAAACACTCCAGGACTGGGTTCTACAGGAAAACAGTCACCACGAGGACGCTGAGAGGGACTCCGCTTCATCACAGCACTCTGCTGGTCATTATTTCACTGCAACAGCACCACAGCCCCGTGTTTATTTGCATACCTTTATCTATTCCTCTCCATTATCCAAGATGCTGTTCATCTCGTATCAGACATATCACCATACCGAGGCAGCGTGTCGTTTTTGGGATATGGGGGACGATTTTTCGGCTTGCGCACCCACGGCGCTGACAGGACGGGGTTTTCTGTGCTGGAAAGGAACCGTGTCACCCACAGCGGAGCAGGTGATAGACGCAGATTGTGTACCAGCGCCATTTTCAGCCGTTTGGAGGAAGTGAAACCGGTGCACTCGCTCTAAATATTGCAAAAATTTTTTTTAAAAAGCCTAAGCAGTGTAGGATATAAACTGTTTCACTGTTTCCTACAGGTCTTTAACACGTAACGGACGCCTGCGTCTGTGCTATAAATCTATTAAAAGGCAGATAAAATACAGCTGCATGTGGAAGTCACTGGGCTTAGAGCACCGGCCTGGTGTTTAAATGGCGGTGGTTTGGTGGCAGATAGACGAACCACTGAGAGCACACATGCTGA
This sequence comes from Pangasius macronema, assembly GCA_037577455.1. Classification (NCBI taxonomy): domain Eukaryota; kingdom Metazoa; phylum Chordata; class Actinopteri; order Siluriformes; family Pangasiidae; genus Pangasius; species Pangasius macronema. The sequence goes on along the minus strand of CM074957.1, from coordinate 20,750,124 downwards.
AGCACTTCCTGTTAGGTGTCAGGTGTCATCCTGTTAGCACTTCCTGTTGCCTAGGTGTCAGGTGTGCTTCAGGAAATCATGCACCGTCACATGAGGTTACGGTCACGGTGTTGAGAAAATCTACCGGCTCGATCCGACAAGGTACGCCGTTACCGCGGCAGGATCTATCCCTTTACGCTTCAAGATGGCCGTCCCAAAAGCTTCACTCTGAACACAGAAGAAGAAGAAGATGAAGAAGAGGAGGAGGAAAAAGAAGAAGAGGAAGAAAGGAAGAAGACGATGACAAAGAAGAGAAAGAAGAAGAAGAAGAAGAAAGGAAGACGACGAAGAATGAGAGAAAAAAGAGGAGAAATAAGAAGAAGAGGAAGAAGAGTAGAAAGGAGAAAAAGAAAAAGAGAAAAAAGACGAAGACAAAGAGGAAGAGTAAGAAGAAGAAAAGGAAGAAGAGGAGGAAGGAGATGATGAAGAAGAGTAAGAAGAAGAAAAGGAAGAAGACCATCAAACCATGACCTTAAAAAGGAAATAAAAACAGGATCACAAGAAAAAAAAATTGCATTTCTAAAAATGAAAAAAACAGAGGAGGAGGAAGAAGAAGAAGAAGAGGAAGAGGAAGACGACAAAGAGGAAGAAAAAGAAGAGGAAGAAGAGGAGGAAGGAGAGGAGGATGAAGAAGAAGAAAAGGAAGAAGAAGAAGAGGAAGAAGAAGAAAAGGAAGAAGAGGAGGATGAAGAAGAAGAAGACGAAGAAGAGGAAGAAGAAAAGGAAGAAGAGGAAGAAATGGAAGGAGGAGAAGAAGACAGAGAGGAAGTGCTCATGCTGTCACTGCTGTAAGTGTAACTGAGCTGATAAATGTTTCTGAGTTGGGAAAAGTCTCTTCTCTTCTCGTCCTCAAAGCCGCTCGTCGTTCCACCCACCGTTTTTCTTCGGGCCTCTCCAGATCACCGCGTCGTCAGGACTGCTGAGCAGGAAGCCGATGGACATGACGGCCAGGTTATCTTCTACATACTGAGGAGAAAACACACACACACACACACACACACACCGTGTAGCATTAAAGACAATCTCACACACGCAGCTCAACATTTTAACATTTATTCAGCTGTATAGGTGTAAATATATAACATATATCATTAAAATCACAGATCCTCACCACAGGAGACCAGCCTGAACCACTCTGATGAACCTACACACACACACACACACACACACACACACACGCTTAGATCACAGACCACATACACTTCAAACTCACCATGTAGCTATAAATAACAAAAACTGAAAACTGTGACACATTGCTGTGGTGTAAGAGGAATAAAACACTTCAGCACATGCCGCTATAGGAAATTAATCAACTCCATGGAAACAGCAGTGACTCTGCTTCATCACACTACGTCACTGCTGATTACTGTATCATAGCGGCACCACACACAGTGGTTTACTCCTCACTTTACGCATTGTGTCAGGATGAGAATTTACAAAAACAGGATAAAGCAAGGATATAAACGTGAGGACTGTCACCTCTCATCACAACAGCAGCAACCTTTCACTAAAAACATAACCGGTGTGTAAACGCGCTTCAAGATCACTGCGGTTTGTGAGGAACATGAACAGGCCACATCACAAAAGAGGAACCCTGTCTATAAGCCATCAAACCGTGACCTTAAAAAGGAAATAAAAACAGAATCGCGAGAGAAGAATTTGCATTTCTAAAAATGAACAACAACAAAAAAAACACAGTAAAAAAATGACTATGCACAGGCACATCTTTAAAAAAGCGTTTATTTATATAGTGGATTTTTATGCTTGTGAGAAATCCGCGCTCCAGATGCATCGTTGAGCAACACAGAGAGCAGAAAGTGGAATGGAAACTTCTAGAGAAAAGCCATGACAAAGAAGAAGAAGGTCCAAGGAGGAACAAACACACAATGTTTACTGTGTGATTTATAATTAAAAAAAAAAAAAAGAAAAGAAAAAAAAAAAGGATGAAAATACCAGTTATTCCCGTCATGGGCACGTCAATGTGCTCGCTCGGCTGATGTACAGCACTGTGAGAAAGTTTAGGCACCCTATATATATATATATATATATATATATATTCAGATAAAAACAGAATGAAGGCTGTATGAAACTGTAAGGAATAACAACAACCAGCACTGATAATAATAATAATAATAATAATAATAATAATAATAATAATACATCCCAGTGAATTTCCTCTAACAGCGTGATCTGAAGAGCGTTATTCCACTTCACACTACAGAGTTAGTTCCTGTTCTCGCTTACGTTAGAGCAGCTATAAACACCAGCCCTCCTCTTTCCCCGCCTTCTTTCTTTCTCTCTCTTGAAGTTAATAAGACGAAAAAAGTCACAGCTCGTCATTGTTGTTTCCGAAAACACCTCCTGCTGGGAATCTCTACAATCATGCCTGCAAAGCGCTGACACTGGAGACTCCTTCCATACGTTACGTCAACCTCTCCTTACGGAAACGTTTTCTTTGTTAAACAACACCGCATTTATTATTAGTCTTAGACTTACAGAGCCACCGTGTATGAGCTGTTACTATAGAGACAGTAACGTGTGAGAACGAGCGGATTTCTATCAACCTGTGGTTCATGTTACAGCCGGAGCTACGGTCCGAGCCGCGCCGTTATATGAAAATAACGCACACCTTCTGACCAATCAGACTCGAGAACCCGACCGAGCTGCAGTATGTGAGCTGATCAATGCTGTTTTGGGTTTTTTTTTTTTACTTAAACTATATCAGCATGCTGGGCCCACACACACACACACACACACACACACACACAAATGGCATCGGATTTCTGAAAATTATCGTCTTGGAATCTACAGATTTCTACATTTTTTTCCTTTTGTTTATGATTTAATAATTTAATCAAAAATATATATATATTAAAGCTCCTGACATCACTCTGTGCCCTTGTTTTTTTTTTTTTTTTGGAAAGCTAAACTCTAATTTAATATTAAAAAAAAAATAAGGCTAATAGGGTATCTCGAATGATCCGTCTACCTTTAGTCGTGAAAAAAATTCTGAGATTTTGTTTTTGTTCTGTTATGAAAAAGTCTGTTGTTCATCCAGGACTAGACCAACGCTGGCCTTGTTTTAGTTTGATTTTTTCGCTTTAGATCTGAGCCTCTCTCTCTCTCTCTCCCTCTCTCCCCCCCTCCCTCTCTCCATCTCTCGACTGGGTTTTAAATGCTCGTGACTGAAGCCCTGCTGTGTTGCCGTACCTGCTCTCCCTCCAGCCCCATTATTCTGGGTATTGATGGTCCACAGATGTCCACGTCCAGCAGAGCCACCTGGAATTAAAGACGAGAAACCATTAATCATCTTTATCTGTAGCTTAAAAATACAAACTTTTAAAAAAAAAAAAAAAAACAACAATATTAAAACAAGCATCCTTTCCTTTTTTTTTTTGAAGTAATATATTTAATAATAATCTGAGGAAATAATTTGTGTTTTTTCAGCAGGGCAGAAGGAGGCGGGGCGAGCGTTAGGCGTTAGGCGTTAGCTGAGGTGGGCCGTTGCTAATAATACCGCGTTTACGGCAACATGACAGCTGCATTTTTTCTTTTCTTATTATCTTGAGAGAGTAAGGAGCGATTGTTTATAGCGCAAGTGAAAACAGGAACTAACTTGTTTCACAGATGTTCCACAACATCCAACACAAATGTAACTATAAATGGAGAGTACATGACATGAAATTCTTTCACAGATAAAACATAAGCCCTGCAGTCCGTGCTGTTCACTGGGGAAAAGTCACTTCCACTGATTATTTTCCTAAAACAGCATGACCTGTAGTGACCTGCAGTTCCACCCGTTCCTGTTCCTTTTTATTTTCCTGTCCTGGTATTTCAGTGTATTTGTATCTGTATTTCTTTCCAAGTCTTCTTTCCTGTCTTTCTTTTTAACACATAGCAAGAGGATGGAATAATGTTAAAGACTAAATGACAAAGATATTTATTCCTTTATTTATGTTCAATAGACGAATCATCGTGGTCAGCGTGGCGGTCGGCAGGAATCCTGGGAAACACCGGAAGAGGCGGGATTACACTCCCACGAAGTATAATCACGAAGAGAAAACGTCTCTAATCCCAGGATTTAATTTGTTCCCCATTGATCCTCTTCCTGAAGGATTGTGCTGTTGTATCCGAGCATCCTGATGTGAATATTTTTAAAAAGTTGAGTATAAATGTTTCTCTAAACTGAAGCCCAATCTTCAGTA
>CM074957.1:20694134-20720626 GCA_037577455.1 Pangasius macronema | reverse complement strand
ATTTTTATAATTATGGTAAGCGAGGTGAACATTTGGAATAAGTACACAGGTTCTAGAGAGCTCCACATTGTTTATAATATCTCTCTGTACTCTCTCTCTCTTCCTCTCTGTACTCTCTCTCTCTCTCTCTCTGTACTCTTCCTCTCTGTACTCTCTCTCTCTGTACTCTCTCTTCCTCTCTGTACTCCCTCTCTCTCTGTACTCTCCCTCTCTGTACTCCCTCTCTCTGTACTCTCTCTCTCTCTGTACTCTCTCTTCCTCTCTGTACTCCCTCTCTCTGTACTCTCTCTCTTCCTCTCTGTACTCCCTCTCTCTGTACTCTCTCTGTACTCTCTCTCTCTCTGTACTCCCTCTCTTCCTCTCTGTACTCTCTCTCTGTACTCCCTCTCTTCCTCTCTGTACTCTCTCTCTCTGTACTCCCTCTCTTACTCTCTGTACTCTCTCTCTCTCTCTCTCTGTACTCTCCCTCTCTCTGTACTCTCTAAATCTCCCTCTCTTTCTCCCTAACTCTCTTTTCTCCTCCCCTGTACAACTCTATTGCAGCTCCACCCTGTGTTTGTGATCCTTTATTTTTTTGGAGAGGAGGAGCGCGCGCTTTTCACGCCCCGCGGTTCACTACTACAGCCGACCTGCAGCGCGCGCCGTCACGGTTTTTTTTCTTTTCGCTTTTTTTTTTCCTTCTTAAACTTTTGGTGTTGAACCCTGAAGTCTCTCGGACGCCTTCTTCTTTCTCGTTTGGGACTTTTCTACTCCGGTAAGTGGAATTTAATGAGTGTGCACGCGCCTGTTTATACAGTTTATAACGCATGGTTGCATTTTACGCAAACAAACAAAAAGCAAAAAACAAAAAAAAAACAAAAAAACCGAAACAAAACAAAACAAAAACCTACAAGGACATTTTCCGCTAGTGTGTGTGTGTGTGTGTGTGTGTGTGTGTTGTGCATTTTTAGCCACACTCACTCCTGAGGCGAGTCTAGAAAGGGGCGTTGTTCACCGCGCGCGCTTCTAAAGAAAGCTTGTTATGCTAATGCATCAATTATGCAAATGAGATCCTGCTAATTAACAAGGTGTTAATTCTGCTCCATGCACGAGTTCGTATTTCATTTAACCCACAAAATATTCAGACATTCCTTCAGTATATTTTGAGTAAATTGCGAATTCTGAATTTTCAGAAGTAATTATTAACAGTTATGTGGAAAAAACGAGCGAATGATTGATTATAAAAATTATAAACAGGCTATAAAGTGAAAAAGTTTGACAGAAGTTTACATTCAAAATGTGAACATACAAACTGTCCAGCATGTAAAATGTCGCCCCCTGGTGACAGCAGCGCTGCTTTAGAACAGTCATAATAATAATAATAATAATAATAATAATAATAATAATAACAATAATAATAATAATAATAATAATAATGTTTTTTCTTAAAGCTATTTGGTCCCTAAATTGTACAGATTAGATTTTTGTTGCTTTTTAAACAAAGCTGCACTAAGATGGATGTTAAAAAAAAAAAACACTTATACGTGCAGTTTAGTTTTTGTCCTGAACAAGTTGCTTTCAGCTTTTTAAAGAAAAGTGCACTAGGACAGATGTTTCTGTGAAATGCACTGAGGTTTTTTTTAATTAATTAATTTTTTTAATGGTCCCTAAATTGCATCCACATCCATATCTTAGATTAAAAAATAAAACATCTTTAAAGCATTTAGTTTTTATCCTGCACAAGTTGCTTTATAAAGAAAAGTGCACTGAGGTGGACGTTTCTGTGGAATGAATTGCGTGTCCATCCATATCCACGTCTTAGATTTAACAAAAAAAGTTGATTTTGACTTATAAAAAGATGGTTTAAAAAGAAGCATTTCATTTTTATCCTGCACAAGTTGCCTTTTGAACAAAGGTGCAGTAAGACAGGTGGTTATCTCTGTCCCGTGGATTTGCATGGAAGAAGTTTTGCATATCATGCTTCAGATCTCACAAACCCACCCCTGTCAGCGCGCGTGTGTGTGTGTGTGTGTGTGTAATTGGGTGTGTGAGCCTTCAGACCCTTTAGCACATTCCATAGTGGTATGTGTTGGGGCGTTTATTATTTTTTTTGGGGGGTGGGGGGGATGGGGTGGCGAGAGCGTGTGTGTGTTTTCCTGAGTCCACAGCCTGTGTATAGTTGGGGGTTGGTTGGATATCCGGACTGCAACACAAACACAACGAGCCGCGCCACTACGATCTGGGCGCCATGATCCCACCCAGGCTGCTCGGGGGGTTGGGGTGGTGGGGGGTGAGGAGGAGGAACTTCAGACGAGTGCAGACGCTCGCAGACTGAGCTGGGATGTTTCATATTGTGTAGCGATGCAGGGTGTCTGTGTGTCCGCAGCGTTCACACACCGGAGCTCACAGCAGCTAATCTCTGGAGAGTAATAACACAGAGGGGGGGGAAAAAAACACAAAAACACTTCCTACACAGAATGCTGCCCAAGCTCAAGTTCAAGTTCAACTCAATGGCTGATGGTTTATTTATTTTTCTTTCTTGTTTTTAAGTCCAGCCCATCTCTCGTATGGAACGCGGCCAGGACAACCTCCTGATGTAACTCCTGGATCCGGTTTCCGGACAGCAGTGGACGTGTACCACACTGACATTTTAGACGTGTGCACGTTGTAGGGCTTTTTTTGGACATGATAAACATGTTGCCATGGTTACTGTAGTGTACTTAACCCGTTCAGACCAGGCGTCCGCAATAATGACCGCCACGTGACCGAGTGATTTCGATAAATAATCAGGAAAGTCCACTGATTGGGTGCCAAGAAGTCTCTCACGGCCAATCAGATGTGAGCGCTCGTGTGTGAAATATAGTGTAAATATCTTTCAACACATTTACATAATAATAATGTTATTAATACGATTTATGACATAATACTTATGTCATAAATAATTGATTATTTATGTTATTATTAATATACATTATATATGAATCACTACAGTGTTATAATGTAAATAATAATACATATCGATGAATACATTTCATTATGATAGCATAATATTGATATAATGTTACAGTACATGTTTAAATATTTTATAGCTCTGGACATTAAAGACATTGTACAGTTGAAACCGATTGCAAAAACAACAATGTTACAATGAATAAAACAAACAAACAAACAAACAAACATAAGGAAGTTGAATCATTCTTGCAAATGATTGGAGACACGGAGACAACTGAAGAATCCATAATGTGTTGAATTATTCATGGAGGACTCAGATTCTTGATCCTGATTGGTTAATCCTGATTCTCAGCATCTGATAGCTAATAAAACAACGAACATTCGCAAGACTTGAATTCTGAATTACTTCATGAACATTGTTTCTCCACTTTAGCGAGTTTATCGTTTATTTGTCCTCGATGAGATCTTCACAGGGAATCAGAGCTTGCTTTTGGCTGGAGCTGGAGCTCTAATGTGGCTGGTTTTAGAGAAGATGAGGCCTAAGCGTTCTGGCGTTCCAGGGACTCGGTCATGCCGGAAGAGGGACTCGCTGAAAATGCAGTTTTTTTCCTGCAACCCTTTGAAATCCATGTCAACGAATTTCGCTTCAGAGAGACGGCAATGTGATGACCCATCAGTCTCCCGCTCGGATCTGCGGAAGCATTTGCATTGCAAAGTGACCGTCACAGTTGCAGAATGTGTCATTAGTGTCGCAGCGCCGGGGGAAAAAGGAAGAGCACGGTGGAAAAAATGAGGGCGATGATCCGGTCTACTTCTGTCGCATTCTTTCTCTGATAAAAAGGAAAAACAAATTATGAACCGACGGCAGGACGTCATTTTTTTCCGTGTCTGGGAAAGCTTTCCGAATTGAGAAGGCTAGCCAAACTGGTTTTCAATATGAAAATATTTTCATCTGTTAACACTTTTTGGTCTTGGGTGTGGCGTCTGCTTTTAGACAGTGACAACAAATTGCTTGGGTGTGGTATCGTATGTCATGAATTACAAAAAAAAAATGGACCAGAGGTAAAATTCCTGAAGGTTCTGGCTACAATGATGTTCCCTGTTCCTGGCTAAGACACACAAGAGGGAAGAAACGGAAACGTCCCTCGAGAGGGTGGGGGCCTACCAGACGTAAAAACAGACGTCCACTTAAGCAGGATTGAGGGATTTGCATTCACACACACACACACACACACACACACACACACACACGGAAAATTAGATGCGCCTGGCATGGCATGTTGGAGCAGTCTTGTTTATAAACGAGGGGACTCGACGTACTCGGAGTATTATATTTGCACTCAAATGACAGAAATAAGTGGCGTTTTAAACATGAGCTCTTGGCACGCCGAGTCACAATCTGTTATTTGAATGAAGAGACTAAACAAACAAGTGGCGCAGGGAGACGGCGCTCAGCTCAGAGATCTCAGGCTGTTTCTCCCCTCTTCACCCACGCATTAGAGGCGAAACTCTCAAATTTGAAACGCCCCCGTTTCTTCGCACGTTAGCGTAATACGCCGCAGATGGAAAAGCCGAATGGAATCCCACAGTGAAGTCTATGTGAAGTAGCAGGAGGCTCCACAGGAGGCTTCTGTCTATCTCTCTCTCTCNTCTCTCTCTCTCCATCTGAAGATCAAAGTTTCTGGAAAGGATCCAAAAAGCGTGTGAATCAAAGTTCCTCGCTCCTGCGGGCTGTCCGAGTCTGGAATGCTGCACGAAAAGGCTCAAAGCGGATATTGTGCAAAATGAAATGGAAAAAATGTGTCCAGAGCCCAAATCCTCACTTTTAACTCTGTAGTGGAGGCACAGGGCTGAAAGACAGCGACACAAATCATGACGCTTCAGATTTATTCACTTGGCAGAAAGTTTTATCTGAAACAGCTTATAATTACGCCGAGCTAGTCAGGGCCACCAGGTCCAAAATCTTAAAACAATTCCAGAGGAAGCTGAAACTTGAACAAAATATGAAGTGTACGATGGCAAGTGTTTGAAAAAAGGATGCTGCATGTTTCACAAACAAATAAATCAACGAATTCAAATTCAGCCTTCTTTTATCAGCTCAGCAGCTTTTATCAGTTATTAAAGGCCCAAACTGAACATGTTTTGAGTTTGTGCTGCAAATTTTCCCAAAAGCTGCCCAAAACTCACATCACGACTTAATAATTCAACTCCAACTTTTGCACTAGTCCAGTTTTCCAACAAGTCCAATTGCATACTGAGCCAATTATCCAGGTTTCTAACTAGCCTAATTTTTAAAAACAGTCCAATTTACCAAGCAGCCCAAATTTCCAACAACCTACATTTTCCAACCAGACCAAGTTTCAAACTAGCGTCATTTTTTTCAAATAGCCAATTTATCCAAATTATCCAACAACCTAGATTTTGCAGCTAACCCAATTTTTGAGCCACCTCATTGTTCGTCCTTGACCAATTCCTCAACTATCCCAATTTGGTGGGAAAACCAGGACTCCGCAAACAATCCATCTATATGATCCTGAGATCACAGTAAATTGCATTGTAGTGCACCTTTTTCAGAGTATTGTACGCATCACTATAACACTAATAGACTCCGTTGTTCATCTTTGGGACCAGACGATAGCTGGCTGGACATTAAATTTATTGGAATAGTTTCATGGAAACTACATGTTTTTTTCTCAACATGTGGCAGTGCTGTTACATCTCTAACAAGTCTTATGACATTCAAGCCATAGTGCCAACCATCGACTTCCAACTAAAGCAGAATGTAATGCAGGGGTAGAGCTGATCAGGTGAGGGTTAAGGGCCTTGCCGTTAAGGGTTAACAGCAACTGAACCTGCCCATGATAGCCTCATGGTGTTTGGACAGTGAAATAAGAGGGTCCTGAGTGACAGAACATCTTAAAAATCCTTACACTGTTATTCTGACCGCAGTCATTGTTTCTTCTTGTGTTTCTCAAGAAGATTTCTCCTTTGTGTTAATTCCGCATTAGTTCCAGGTCTCCAGTGGGTGGGGTTGAGGTTACGACGAGGTTACAGTCCCCGAAGCAGAACTTGCTTTGTCTCTGTGCGTTAAAGCCTCGACGCTGGCCGCCTGCCAACTCTGGCTTTTGTGTTTTCTCCAGAAATAGGTCTGATTGCTGCATATAATACGACACCCCAAGGAACAACGAGGAAGAGACAGTTAAAGAGGTCAGAGGCAGAGTCTCTGTTTTTACAGATTCGTTAATCAAGAGTGGTCAAGGATTTGAGCCATAAAAAGTGAGGCTTATAAACGTCTGCAGGCGTCGCTCAGGGCCTGTGAAAAGGCGCTTTGTTCTGAACTGTGCTCTGGGACAGACTTCAGGTTGGTAAACAGAAAGATAATTGGGGAAGGTAATTGTCCTCCAAAGTTGAGTTTCTTTAGCCCCAGGGAAGGTAAGACCATGATTACAGGCAGTGGTGAATATGCTGGAGCACAGAAGATTCCAGAAAGTCCTGCTTTTCAACAACAGTAATTTGAACTGCTGCCATACAGTTGCACACGGAATGGCAAATGCCTTCGTAAGTAAGGGAAATGAAAAGGAAACGTGTATTTTGACATCTTTAGATTTATTAAAGCCAGACTTTAGTTTACGACTTTGAATAAATTATGCTTTGATCTTTATTCCGTCAGTCCTCCCGGCATTGCTTTCTCTTCCTGCAAGGTTTCTGTGCTGCAAAAAAAACGAGCTTCTCGTTTCTACTCCTTTCTCCGTTTCCTGGAGAAGAACTTTGCACCTTCATCCACTGCAGCTCACGAAACGACTTGCGTCTCATGTTTTTCCTTCCTTCCTTGAGCTATGAGTTGGAAACTGCGGCATAAACCCGCTGACGCTGAATACCTAAGAGTGGAACATCAAGACCGCAGCTGCTGTAGAGCTAAGCGCTAAAACATTTATTGCACGGATTCCCTCAGTAGGGAAACTCTTTTTCCTTTTTCGCTTTTTTTCACTCCAACACATCTGGGTTATTTGAGCTTCTGTCCTAAAAAGGTCATGTGGTCCTTCACATGACTTTTTTGCGATGTCTCGCTATCGAGCATCGAACTTTGAGAGAAACCGCAGATTCAGAATCCACCAGGATTTGGCTTAATCTGTCGCCCTTGCTCAGTGACGTAGAGCTCTCAAGTGCCCCGGTAGGGAAGGAGTCTCCAGTGTCAGTACTTTGGAGCAGTCAGAGGTAAAGCTGTAAGTTTTACTTTAAGTTTTCCAACATCTTCAGGACAGAGAGAGGTTATATGACAAGCTGCGTATTTTGTTTTATTTAAAAAAGAAGACAGGCTGGTGAGGGAATGACTGTTTATAGCTGCTATAACTTAAATGAGAACAGGAGCTAACCTGTTTCACGGACATTAAGTGCACCTAAAAATGGACAAAAAAATCATAACTTAACCAACACTCAACACCATTAGATGATCTGAGATGATCACTTTCCCATGTATATTTTATCATCTTTAACAATTATTCATTTCATAATTATTTCCCTTAATACCACAGAACATCTTAAACGCCTTCAGCAAGCTGAGCCACACAGGGATCTCCGACATTTCTTCCATGACTGCATCGGCCAACCTGGAAGCACGATGCAGACTTCTGTGGCTTTTATTTTATTAAAAAAAAAAAACTAGATGAAACGCTCAAAAGCCGAGTCAGCGTTTTCCACTGAGCAGGCCGAGGGGAAAGACTGGGGCAGATTAGCAGCTGGACTCGTCTCCAGCGTATTTACACGTTTTGTTTTGTAGAAAGACGGGACTTCAGATTCTGTAAATCCGAAAAGCTGCAGACTAATCCCGGGAATTCTTCCAAGATAAACTGGGGTTTTTCGTCTTCTTCTTCTCCTCCTTTTTCAAAAATGAATTCAGCCCAAACCATTTTACATACAGACTGCATTTAAACTGCCTCACTTTTCCCCCTTCAGCTTTTTTATTCTCTTTTCTCTCTGTCACTTGTTCTTGTATTATTTTCCTCTACTTCTTCGCCATCTACTTTCTTTATTTGAAACTTAATGTTCCCCTTTCTTCATTTTCCTCCTTATTTAATCAAGTCAGTTCCTCTTCTCATTCCTTTTGTTCTTTTTTTGGTGCATATTTCATTTTCTTTCATTCCTTACTTCCTTATGATCCTGAGTTCAGTTTGAGCCTAAAAGGCGAGTAAATTAGAGTTAAGGTTCTCAACAGCTTTCTTGGGCTTCGACCTCATGACCTTCTCATGACTACAACAGAACCTTAAACGCTGAGCACCACAACATTATAGACTCTATGCGCTTTGAAGCTCCACAATAGCGCTCTTGTTTCTCAACTGCCTTTGCTAGATGATTGTCCATCGCTACGATATTATTTTTTTTGGGTCCTGTGTGAAAGCTTGAGATGCTGTTTTACTTCTCTGTGAGTTTTAATATTAGGAATTTCCTTCTGAAAGTTGATCTCATTGCCACCTGTGGAGAATTTGGCAACGTAAGCAAGAAAGCAACACTGGTCCGTTTGTTTTACCTCTGTGGGGTGTTGTCCAAATGTCAATTATCACAATCCGAGCCGTTTTACATTGTTATTTCAGCTAATGGCCAGGCCGAGCTGTCGTTAGGATCTCACTGAGTGCTCCTGGCTTAGTTTTATATATCGCATAGCACAGTAAAAAGATCAGAAACGCTGCTACGTAGAGGTTACCATCTCCTGTACAATTCTAATATCTGAGTTTTGAGTATCTAATCTCCTACTGAATATTTTTCACTTTAATAATTAGTAAGTAAGGTGTTGCTGTAAGGTCACACCATTTCCTCATTTTTTTCCTACCAATGATGAGCTTAAGATGGAGAAATCTGATATCATCTCAGAGCTTCAGGCCAATATCAGCTGGAACGGTCCTAATGTGGAATTCAGGTCACTAATAACATTTATTTTTGAAAAGATTCATTAAAATTAGTTCCCAACAAAACTTGAGGTATTGATGATTGGAAAAATTTGCAACTACCCATGGTGGAAAAAAAAATAAAAACTAGACTTCAATTTCTCTACAATCAAATTTATTAGTGATTTTTTTTAGATTTGCCGTGAGCCTTGAAATATCAAAAAATTGGGTAAAGACTGAGCGAGTGTTCCAAGACAGAAGAGAGACATGAGGGAAAATTCATTCAGTGCATGCAAAGGTGTATGCAAACTTTTGCACTCAGCTCTAAACGCCCTTTTCTGTATCTCTTGTCATGTAGTTGTTTGGACATTTTAGAACAAGTTGAAAACATAAAACTTCTGGTTCTTTGATCTGACATCGTCGCAGCTCGGAGCCAACACGATGATATGTTTGCATTTTGGTTGGCGTGTTTTTTTTTTCCCCCACCCCTTTGTTTGCATTTCTTTCCCTCCATTTTCCCCAGCTCCTCCCCTCAAGCCCTCCTACGCCTCGTGAGCAAATCCCCAGAAGGCGGCAGCTGCGTAAATTTAGACCATGTGCAGGACGAGTCTGTACCCAACCTCCCACTGTATGTTCTTCCCCAAAAATGTAGACGGCTAAAAAACAGTCCACTGCTCCCTCCAGCTCGGGGGAGGAGGTGTTCAGTGTAGAGTCACACTCTCCTGGTGCATGTTTGTCAAGGCTCGTAGCTAGTGGCGTTCTCAATGCTGAAGGATAAGGCTCAGATTTAAAGAACACCTCAAACTGTAGATTATTCCTGTCATCCACTCAATCAAAAGTCACCAGGTTCTACAATTCCTTCATCGGAATTTGGTGTTACGGTGGATAAACTGTGACTCACCCTCCAGGATTGTACCAGAAGTACCGTGTTTTAATCCCTGAGGTAATCCGTTGCTCCATAATTAGCATCCAGACTCAGACAGAATTCAGCCTCCTGTCCTGGGCGATATGACAATAACATCATATCATGTGTATGATACGTGATGGATATCATGATATATAATCTATCTAAGAAGCTGCCAGCATTAAAGTTGTACAGACTGAAGTGTTAAACTCACAGAGTGCTGTTAAACAGAGGGTGATGATGTCTTGTTTTTTATTTAATGGCTAAAAAAAAAGCTAAAAATGTAACACTGAAAAGGTAAAATTTTAAAGAGAACGGTAAAAACTAAACAACCATAAGACTTTAAACTGCCATTCAGTTTCATTTAGTTAGTAATTATATCTCAGAAAAGTGTATCATGATATTGATATGATATGATCATCATCGCTCAGCTCCAGTGGACAAATCAGAAATGAATTAGCTATGAATGCTCCAGTGTGCTCTCCCATGTGGAAATAACTAAGCTAAAAAGCAGCCACTGAAGTGATTTAGGTCAAACGTATGTGCGTTATTACAGACTGTGATAAATAAACGATTACTTGAATCTCCGAGAGAGTCGACTTTATGTCGCTGCAGTCTTTATCTTCTCCTCATAACATCTCTGGTGATGATGCACCATGGTTCATTTCAGCTATGAGCTATGGGATTCTCTCGTTATTTGAGTCAGGCTAACATCTTCATTTTGGCTTGATGGAGTGTAGTGCAGTGATGGCGTGTTTTTCTAGCATTAAAGTTAGAAAAACAGGACTGCACTGCACTTTTCCCCTCGGTCCGTGTATGTAGTGCAGCAAGTGGCTGGAAACCGGCAAAGCGCCACAGCAAGGTCCTTTGTGCTCTCGAGAAACATATGAACCAATTGGAAATTTTACTTTTAAACAAATATGTCATATCAAAAAGTTTTCTTTTGCGAAGGTCAACAGGAAGTTTCTCGTTCTCTGGTGGTTAGAAGAGTTAAGAGAAAAATAAAACGTCGGTGACCGTTACACCAACAGCTCACTGATCCCGAATCTCTGCCTGAGTTGGGATTTCACACGTCTTTCTACTCGTAAAAGAAATTAGGATTCAGTAGTCCGTGGTTCACGCTTGAAATTCACAAATCCCATTGTGTCTGGAGGAACTTCTGTCATTTTCTAAAGTGAAACCAGAATGTATTTCCAAGATGTGCACACACTTCTGTGGCCATTGTCCAACTTAACTACTTTTAGGCCACAAAAAAGTTTCTGGATTCCTGTGAACTGACAACCGGACGTAAAAGACGAGTGCCGCAGCTGCTGCCATGCTATAAAAATGTTCTTGTGTGGAATTAAGTTACTCTTAAAAGGCAGCAGAAGAAGAAGAGTCTATGTGTGAATCGCTTGAGAATGACCTGGTTGTGGATTTTCTGTATTAAAAAAAAAAAAAGTGTATTCTGCTGAGCCATGTATTGTAAATTTCTCACTTTGAGAGTTTAAGTGTTTTATGTAAGGAATATCACGCTCCTGGCCAGCTGTTATATGAAAATAATCCACGCCGGGGTGGTGTGTTATGGCGCGACACACAGCGGAGGGCTTTTACCACCCTGAAGTTGATCATTTCCATATAGCAGCATGGCCTGAAGTGTGTTATCGCGCCTCTATCGCAGTAATTTGTCAATGATTAACATTTTAAACGAGATGGTTCCTGTTCCTGTTGCATTATAGCAGCGATAAAAGGTCAATAAGTCACCAAAAACGCAGCTTGTCGTGTTACCGTTAAACTGCAAAGCGTAAACTCCTCTGTCCTGAAGATGTCAGAAAACTTAATCTTACAGCTTTACCTCTGACTGTTGCAAAGCACTGACACTGGAGACTCCTTCCATAAATGTGACATAAATCTCCTTACAGAAAACTTCACCCTATCAATGATTATATACGTTTTTCTCTGGGAAATAGCTTTTCTAAGATAATCCTTGTATCTGGAGCTACTGTCACAGCCATGCTGTTGTTAAAAAAATATATAATAATTAAAAATTATAAAATAATAATAAAATAATCCACACCATCTGATTCGAGGATTCAGCAACGCTGCGGTATACATTCTGAAGAATAGTCAGTTAAAGCGAAGTTCACAAAGGTCCTTTAGAGACTGTCCTAAGGTTTATGACTTTTAGAAACATCATGAATATCTATGAAGAGAAATCTTAGAAACCCTAGCTTGAGGTTTTAATTGTGAAAGTGGTTTTGACTGAGGAATTTCTACTATTAAGGCAGTCTTACATGCTAAATATAAATACTGTAACAGTGTGCCTCAGCTCCACTGGCACCACTCATCCGGCATCCTTGTAGAGGAAGAGAAAGGAATCTGTTCTGTGAGCTCGGGCTCCTGCTGGGTGGAGGTCTAATCTGCACTATTTTTATTTTCTCAGAGTCAGATACATATTTTTGGTTCATCCTTTCTCACGTACAGCGAGTGCTGCGGTTTTTTCGCAACATTCCCAATCCAGGCTCGAGCTAAATTTATAGGAATTCTAAAAAAAAAACAAAACACGACTAATCTTGTTGGATTTCACATGAACACAGTTACGACTGTTGAGCCTGTCCTGACCGTTACCTTGGCTACTTGCAACTTTGTGCAAATACTGAATGCTCAAATGTGAGACAGTGCTGTTCCTCGACATTCTCAGGAAGGCCATAAAGAAGAGAAAGACAGAACAAGGTTGCAGTTTGAGATTGTGCTGTGGCTGCTTTCTTTTTTTTTTAAAGAATAAAATGCTATTTAAATATTCAAAGCATTATCTGGAAAAGACAACTATCACACTCTTAAAAGCAGTAGCACAGAAAAAAAATCATATCTCTACACTAATTCTGTACTGTGATCATAAAATGACTGCTATATTGCACTCTAGCTAATGTAGATAACAAGTAGTGGAAGCGTGTAGCTACCAGTTCAGCTACCAGGTTGTCTTTGGCTTAGTAACCATATGCGTAGAATTGAGATGCTACTATGTTGAAAAGCCAGACTCCAGTTTAAAACTTTAGGCCATGCCTTCTACTGGAGTGGTTTGGTTTCAAAATGGTGAAAGATATGCCTTTGTCCAAAGCTGACTGAGAAGACACATCGCTGTGGGATGATTTATACATGGAGTTTCCAGTACTCGTTGGTCTCGTAGCTCTGGCGTAAAACCTAAAGAAGGAAACGTCACACACCAAACCCATCTTGGCTCACGGACTGCGTTTGAAATGTCATTATTTCCTGGATGTGAACTTTAAGGGTCACAGAGGTTTGTGTGAGGCCCCGTGAGGCCACGCTGAAGTCCGGGTCTTGAGGCTTTACAGCACTCAAAAGTAGCCAAATCCTCCTCTGAATGTAGGCTCAGACGTGAGCTCAGAGCGAACGCTGCCACAGCATGACCTCATCAACTTTATGGCGGAACAGTGTGCTCTCGGGCTGAACATTGCGAAGTTTGGGGAATTCTCAAAAATATTCTGAGGCACAGCTTGTGATCAGAAGGGCTTCATGTGCTAGCCAATATGCTCAATCATTCCTCGTGTTGTGTTTATTTGGCTGTCACACAGCTCTCATTGTAATGAGATCTCAGGGAGATTTCTTTATTGCGCTGTGTGAGATGAAGCTGATAATTAAAACGTCTGGGAGCTGAAATTGTCTGTTTGGCTGTTTGTTTTTTTTTATCTCTGGAGGAGCAGACAGTTTTCTTTGTTCCATATGTAGGCAATTAAAAGGTCGAAAGGTCTGTATGGGGCATGGCTCTGGTAGAAAATAATGAAGAGGAATGGAGTGTCAGATCGCTGCAGGGCTTTGTGTTTCTTCTGCTCTGACACACCTGATTCGTCAGCTAATTAACGAGCTGCAGCAGGTGTGAATGAGGAGGTGAAACTCTAAACTGTGAATTTCCATTTTTAGTCTATTTATTTGACAGGTGCTTTTTTTTTTTTTTAAACCCAAAACAACTTGCGAGTGAGGCAAAATACATTACGGGCAGAGAGACAACAGAGACCAGTTTCTCACCAAGTGAACAGAAACTGGTGCAAGATACTCACAGTGCTATTCAGATATTCAGGACTGCTTCATGGACTAGGCACAAAGCTGTCAGTCAAACTATGAACTAATTTAATAAGCCTAAAATTCCAAGGCCTTTCCCACTGCATTGTACTTTTGACATCAGAAAATAGGGACTCTGCTTTTGGCCAACAGTCCAGTATCAAAGGTTCTAGTTGTACTGTTTTTTGGAATCAGCTGATGATTAACACCAACAGGAACTAAACTGGTACAAATGAACTGGACCACCAAGTTCTGCTGTTTTCTTTTTGGGGCAGTTTCTGTTTTAAATGTGCAGTGAACAAAATGTCCAAGAAATATTTGTTCTGGTTCTGGATTAGAGTGTTAAAGCATCGAGTCCAGGCGTATAAGTTCATTTAACCATTGGCAGATAATTGTACCCGCAGTGACTTGTATTTGAGGAGCTAACAGCAATACAGTTACTGCAGACGTTTCCACCAACTGACAAGAAGCACCAGTCACAAAAGCAATCAGTCAAGCTGCATATGCCAGACATGATGGCTAATTGTAAGAGAGCATGATGGGAATTGCGAGATACAGCAATCTGCATTACTTACATGCACTAATACCCTTTTTTCCCATTTTGTATTGCCTGACGAAACTGAGCAGTTGGTTCTTGCTTAAGGACCCCCACTACAGGCAGCTTGATTGTGCTGGGATTTGAACTCAGACCCTGCTGATGAGTAACCCAAAACCCTTAACCACTGAGCCACAACTGGCTTTAGGACGAGCTCTGTGTTGTATCAGTGAATATTGTAGGTTTCATGGAATGAAATACATCACTGAATAGGATCGTAAGACCCAATCCGATACCAATTCACCATTTCTGGTCAGTATCGACTTTGTGTTGCAGATACTCGGTAACGGATTGGTACATCCCTAAACTTACTTGAATTGACCTACATGTATATGCACTAAGGGAAAGAGCAACAGGGATTTTCAAGGTTCATATGCTCTGAAGTTGCACTTCTTCCATGATGTTTCTTGCTTCTTCAGAGTGAACAAACCTGGGCATTTGAACAATCAGTCCATCTGGTTCTAGACCCAGTGCTATACAGTGGTGGTATCACCAGGTGCTTTTCATTTACAGACTGCAGCAACTATGGAAGGTCCTGATAAGTGACACACCCTGTAGGTGGGTTAGGTTTCTTTCCTATAGTCAAGGATTTGAACTTGAAGCAAGGCTACAGTGAACCAGTGGAGTTTGCTAACCAGGATATGTTAGGTGCACATATATTAGTTGACTGAAGACTAGACAGGCTGCTATATTAGCCACGTAGTTTAATACTGAAAGCCGGTTTCAGAGTTGAAGAGTCAAGTCGACGTTATACAGTGCAAACTCGCATGGTCAGGAGATGGTGGTAGCTCGTTACATTATGGGCTTGCTTTGAAAGGTTGAGTTAAAGGTGATTCTTCATGCAGGTTGAAATGTTTACCAACTAACATGTTGGCTAAAGGGGAAAATAACATGGGACAAGCCAGAATGCTTAACGATAATAGGCCTGTTCGTGCATGTGCAGTCCAGGTTCAGGATCTCATCATAATGCCAATGTTCTTGTTTCCCTCAGGTTAGACCCAACCTCCCGCTCCAGTGTCAGCCATGTTGGTGATTTTGGCTTTCATCATCCTCTTTCACATTATTTCGGCAATACTGCTTTTCATATCAACTATCCACAATGTGAGTATGTGATCATTGTAAGGAGCCTAATCCTTTCTATGTTTCTGCAGCTGTTCAGGACAGAAGCACTAGGTGGTTAAATGCAACTGGTCCTGAGACTGAAAAACAGTAATTTAATATTGTGACATTTTTGATGATTCTTCCACTCACAGGCTTGGTGGATTACAACAGAAGGGAACGTCTACACTGATCTTTGGTACATCTGCAACAAGACTTGTGAAGAGATTCCCAAGAGTGCACACAGAGAAGCAGGTACATTCTTAGAATCAGATTTAACAGCTTTAATTTCTACATAAAATGATTACCAGGTTGAACATTGGGTCACTAATCAAACAAGTTACATTGTCTGCATACTGTTGTAGTATTATGTTTAACAGGTTTGTCAAACTTGCAATCACCATTTACCCTTGAGGTAATCCTCATCCGCAAGCTAAGGCCCATTTTAACACTTTAATAACCAGTTGACCCCGTTGAGGGATTGAGGGATCAGTTCAACAGAACTGTAAGATACTGAAAAGGAGATTACCATGATTGTAGCCTGTGATGGCAGGTTGGTCAGTGATCATTACTCATAGTTCCTGGTGGACCTTAATGGTAGTATTCAATACAGAGCCAAACCTGATGGTGGTAGTTTGTTAGACTACTGGACTTAGTGGAATGACAGCCACGGAGTGGTGTCATCACCAGAAACCGTAGCGATTGTGGTGGAACGTAGATCCTTACAAATAACTCCAAGTAGGTGGCCATAGTTTCCTATAGGGAACCAGTGGAGTTTTCAGAAGAAGCATGTGAAGCACTCATGTCTTGGTTGACTGAAGACCAGACAGGCTTCCATGCTTGAGTCCTCCTCAGTGGTTTAATAATGCAAGCTGACTTCAGAAAGATGTGGGAGTAGATTCGCATGGTGAGGAATCCCAGGACAAGTTGTAGTATTATCTATAGTATAAATCTGACAGGTACAGTCTGATCTTCCAGACATTATACAGGTCAAACCTGCAATAGCAGGAGAATGCCACAAAGTGCTCTCTAAAGACAGGTTGGTCATCGATTATTACCTCGAAGTTGCTGGCTAACCTCGATGGTATTAGCGATAAGGAGCCAAACTTGGTGATGATTTGTTAGATAATGGGACTTGCTGGGATGACGTACAAACATCAAGGATTTGAACTTAATGCAAAACTGTGCTTAAAGGGAAATGGTGATATATAGTGCATATGTCATTGTTGATTGCAGACTAGACAGGCTGGCATGCTTGAGTCAACCTCAGTGGATTAAAAATGACTCTCTGGCTTCAGAGAGTGGTGGGAGTCAATTCGCAAGGTGAGGAGTATCAGGACAAGGAGTTGTATTACATAAATCCAGCAGGAACGGTCTGATCTTCCAGATATTATACAGGTCAAACCTGTAGGATCAGGAAGGAGGTGTACTTTGATGGTAGTATCAGCGAGGAGCCAAATTTTTATGGTACTTGCTGGGATGTTGTGCAATAAATTTGGCACACGGGGTCACAGAGGAAAGGCATCACGGAACAAATGAATAAAGTTTTCAAAAATATAAGCAGATCCCTGTCACACTCATTGCAGCTGTAGATTCTGTAGAAGAACCTGACCCTTTCTTTCTTACTTTTCTGACCAGGTTATCTTCAGACCGTGCAGGCTGCCATGATTCTAGCCACGATCCTGTGCTGTGTGGACTTCTTCGTCTTCATCCTTCAGCAAAAGGCAAACTTCGTCCCGCTCTCTAAACAGAAGTGCCGGTAGTAAGTCGAGAACAGAACACTCAATGTACCTCAACTTTCTGCTGTTATAGTAAAAGCTACCACCCTGAAGTTGATGATATTACTACAACACTACCTATGCCTCAGAGTGTTTTATATACCACAGCATTTTGCCATTACATTTTTAATAAATTAAATGATGATTAACGATACGTCATATATTTGATCCATTTGTAGTTACGTTTATTGTTGTGAAACGTCTGTGAAAAAAGTTAGTTCCTGTTTTCACATCACACAGCTATAAACAGTCGTTCCCTCACCAGCCTCTCTTATCTCTGTCCTGAAGTTAAGAAGACAAAAATACACAGCTTGACTTTGCTTGTTACTGAGAACTCACAAAGCGTAAACACTTCTGTCCTGAACATGTCAGAAAACTTAACGCTCCAGCTTCACCTCTGACTGTTACTGGAGACTCCTTCCATAAATGTTAAAGAAAAGTCTCCTCATGTCTAAAAAAAATAATAATAATTTAGTGGAGCGTCTGCCGCCCAAGTCCCTGTGAGTGACCTGTTACTATAGAAACGCTAACGTATTAGAACCTGTGATTTGCTGTTGCACTACTCTCAGAGAAAATAAATCAACACCTTCTGACCAATCAGAAACCAGAAATCAACAGCGCTGTGATGTACAATATAATACAATAATGTTCTTTGCAGAATCGCTCAAGCACAGTTGCATTCTGATTTATTTTTTTATTCCCCTCTGTGCAGCGCTGTGTGTGATGATCGCCGCGTCCGTTTACACGGCTGAGCGGACGAGTTTCCAGAGCTCGAACGTACAGGACGGGAACTACGGCTACTCCTTCGTGCTCGCCTGGGTGGCCTTCCCCATGACGTTTATCAGCGGCTTCATGTATTTAGTGCTGCGCAAGCGCAAGTAGGCGCCTTACAACAGCCCACCTCAACCGGCTGCGACCTTCGCTGACAGAATTTATTGTGTAAATATGTTTTTTTTCCCTTAAATGTGGAGATCCAAAACATTGTCAAAACATAACATCGAAAAAAAAAAGAAAAAAGAATAATGTTAAGCATAAAGTACTGGAAACGAATTAGTTTTTCTTCTGTGCTATGTAGTTTTAACCCGTTTTTTTTTTTTAATTGGTTTTTAATTTTGGAAATTTGCAATTTTAAATCTTCTGTAAATTTCCTAATCTTTTCTGAATATAATCTTTATCTTTGGTGATAAATGCAAAAAGAAAAATTCTCCTCTCTTGAACAATACAGTATGAATTTGGCTTAAAAAATAAATACTTGACCATTTTTAACAAGTCGATTTAATTCGTCGAGCACCACATCATACTTGAAGCTGACCAGAGCAAGGCCGGATGTGTACATGTACATGACACCTTTATTTGTGAAAGTTTTTTTTTTTATTCATTTTTAAAATCAGAGTGTTTTTTCTTTTGTAAACTAAGGTTGTAGTTAGACTGCATGTTTTATTTTACCTGCATTTAGCTTACCATTGATATTCAAAGCAGCACGGATTATAGTGCGTTAGGCAGTGTAATAAGTTTATAGTGAAAGATTTGGGACTGAAAATTAGATTTGTGTGTGTGTTTTTTTTTCTTTTTAGTTCTCGTGTGTTTGACAGAAATGCTTCAGATAATTTAGGAGACGTTTATTTATGTTGTTTTCTTTTTATTGTAATGAAGTATTATTTCATCAAGCTTGAACCCGTTTTACTGAAGGCTTTTTAAAAAAAATGGAGTGAAATCATAATGGCAGCTTTCTTTCTTTTCTTTTTTTTTTTTAAATCCGTTTTGCTTGTACTTTGTGTTAAGGTCTATCCAGTTGCCTGTATAAGGTCACTGACTAGGGGTGGTTCCCGAGCAAAAGACGTAAAGACTTCAAGTTAATTTACATAAAATGAAATTCAGGCCGTCATTATTTCGGAGTCTTCCCTCATTTTTTACTTTGCTTTCACGTGATTTCTTACAGCTTCAGCAAAATCACAATTTTTATGTCTGAAGGTCCATATATAAATATATTCCCTACTTGTATATGAAAATATTTTCCAGACTAAGGAATTACCAACTTGCTGTAAAACCTCTAAATTGGTTCTTTTGGAAAGACACATGGCTGCAGCGTCAAATATTTAGCTTACTAACAAATGAATTACATCATTAGCACATTTCATGAGTAGCTAAGTTTATTGCCCTGTGTTTATTGCTCACTTTCGCCCCCTAGAGGAACACCAGAGATGTCCTTTTCTTTTTTTATCTTTCAGTTCAATTATGGTCTACCTACAAGACGTTTTTAAGCCAGACCTCCGATTCTAAACTCATTGTACCCTTAATCCGGCTATACGTTTGACCTCCCTTTACTATAAACACTATAAACACTGATTCGGCTCACGGATGAGGTTATACGTCATCCAGCAGCTACATCAGCGGCATTCTCCACACACTCTCCTGCGTACCTTTCGTACGTCTGAGGGATTCGGAGCTCTCTCCACTAGAGGGCGAGTGCGAGTGCGAGCGCGAGCTCAGACGTCACAACTGAAACTTCTCTGTCCGGCAGGTTCCCATGACGACCTGCAAAAACGTTGAGTGATTTCATAGCAACTATTCTGGGACACGTGTGTCTCTCTACGCTTTACAATAAGTTTGAAAGCCTTACATTTAAACATGCTTAATAATCCTGAAGATCAGTAAATAAAATACGACTTTTCAGTAGGTTTGTAAGCAACTTGTAGGAAACTCTAATGGAAATTAGATACGCTGACGTTATGATAATCTAATCTAAATATATAACAGCTTCCCGGTATAAATTGCTGCACAAGGCTTTTATTAAGAAAACTTTATACAGAAGTCGTTATTATTTTTGAGAATGACTTTTCTGTAAAATCTCATAAAAAAATTAAAAAATAAAAAAGAGAGAGGGAGCCAGACCCTCCTTTTCACGAAAGGCCAGATCTTCTGTCCTTCCGCCTAAAAATTCCTCAGAGTAGGCCTGAGATTTCCGATGAGATCCGCCGGATTACGGAACGACATCAGGGGAAAACAGAGAACAGGTAATGTACGGAAATGTGTTTCAGTCTGTGTAACGGAAAAGAGAATACTGAGGTCCGACGCTATCGTACACCATGACTACACCCGACCTCGAACAAACCGTGGCAATGCAACACTGCCCCTACTGTTTATACCACGGCATTGCAACAGATACATATACTTTTTCTACATTTTCTGAGACGCGTATAATAATAATAATAATAATAATAATAATAACACCGCTATCGTGATAACTTACATCACAGTACGCTTTCCTGAGATATCTTGAATATTGTTATGCCTTTTTATTAATATAACAAATTTTTTTTATTTAAAAATTGTGAAATGTTAAACCTTTTATAGAGTTACTTTCCCCTTATCAGTAAATATATCATTCTTTTTAACTGTTAAAGAAAAGATGATTTTTGTAGAAATCAAAGTAGCATAAAAATTTTTTTTATGCTTTTAGTTTTTTAGCAAACCTCTCTCTCTCTCTCTCTTTCTCTATATATATATATGTATGTCATAATGTCTTTGAGAATCGAATACATTTGAATATAAATATTAACCTCTGTACCTCACCTGCCTGCCCCTTTTCCAGCTGTAACTGCAGATGTTTTGCTGTGGTCTCATATAAACCAGGTTTCACTGAGAAAGTAGAGGGTTTCATCAGTAGAATACATTTTATTGTAATAATATCAAACGATTTACCTTACACAAAAAAAAAGAAAAAGAAAAAAAAGGAATTAATACTAATTTCAGTAATCTTTAAAAGTCTATGTTGAGCAGCTCTCCTCGGTGATGCTTCACTAAAACGAACACTTAAAAACCATTTACGTGTTCAAGTGCAAAGCGGCCGGGTATGCCACACCTGCAGCGACATCCCAGGCATCGCCGGCATGTGCAGGAACGGCTACATGATGAAGCACAGCGTCTTGTCTCCGGAGCGTTCCGCCGCCACCCTGCAGGCCATCGGCAGAGGCATGGCTTTGATCACGCCCATGTTTTTCCATTTGGAGAAAGTCCCGTCGTTGCGCTCCTGCGCTACGTAGATGTAGTAGCAGTCCATGGCGGCGGCGTCCGGGTCTTCCTCCTCCACGTTCCAGAGCAGCGCGATTCCTCGTGGGTTTTTGATGCGCGCCACTTTCACGATGGGCTTCTGAGGCACGGACTTGCTGGCGGCCGCGACGGGAAGCTGGTGCGGGAACGGCGTGTGTGGGAACGGCGGAAGTCTGGACTCGTCCCGGCGGACCAGTTAATATGTTGCAATCTTAGAGCTCCTTTAGCTAGTCTCGAATGCTCCTTGATTTTTTTTTATTCTCTTAATAAAATTATTCACCAAATATACAAATTACGGGAAAAAAAATTCCAACCCATAAGCGCTGTCTAGGAGAACGTAATACACAGAATGTATACAAAATGACTACACCTTTAATAAATAATTCATTAAAATGTACACACACACACACACACACACATATATATATATATATATATATATATATGTGTGTGTGTGTGTGTGTGTGTGTGTGTGTGTGTGTGTGTGGGTGTGTTTTTCTTAATAAATATGACTTTTAATTTTATGCATTTCTAATTAAAGCTACAATATATTTCATCATGAATACTTCTATTAATTTATATTATTTTTTAAAAAATGTACATGAACATGTAAAAAGAAAAATTTGTGATATATAAATAAAGACTGCTTTGATCCTAAAGAATTATTTAACATATATATAATCTAATATAATCTAATGCTTGGTTAGTTAAATAAAAACACGTCTAACTTCGTGATTAATGTTCATGAGGAGAAATTCTTTTCCAAACACTGGGGACTGTGATGTCTACAAACAACTATTTCTTATTAAAAAAATAAACAACCTTTGTAATTAATTTCGCATCAAACCGGACTCTGAGACGACGCCACAGTGACATGATGTCGTACCTCTGCTTCCTGAGCCTCGGCTGTCTTCTTCTCCATCGCTCCAGGGCACGGAATCTCACCGCCTTCTGCTAAAAATAGACAGAGCGCTCATTTCACTATGCGCAGGAAACTTTCATTCTTTAACACGCTCTATTTAATAAACGTAATGAATTCTTAATAATTCAATTCATCGCCGTACCCAGTGGAGATGGTCTACTGTCCGCGCTGTCCTGTAAAAGAGAGAGAGAGAGTGAAAGAGAGAATGAGAGAGAAAGAACACGAGAGACGGACAGAGAGACAGACAGAGAAAGTGAGAGAGAGAGAGAGACAGTGAGAGAGAAAGAGACAGTGAGAGTGAATGAGTGAGAGTCAGAGAGTAAGAGAGAGACAGAGAGAGTGAGTAAGAGACCGAGAGAGTGAGAGAGACAGAGAGAAAGTTAGAGAGAGTGAGAGACAGAGAGTTAGAGAGAGTGAGAGAGAGAGAGAGAAAGTGAATGAGTGAGAGTAAGAGAGTGAGACAGAGAGAGAGTGAATGAGTGAGTGAGAGTTAGAGACAGAGAGTTAGAGAGACAGAGAGAGTGAATGAGTGAGAGAGAGAGAGAGAGAGAGAGAGAGAGAGAGAGAGAGAGGGAGGAGAACATTAACAAAGAGAGAAGGTGAGGGCAGCAGGTTAGAGCAGCAGGTGAGAGCAGCAGGTAGAGCAGCAGGTGAGAGCAGCAGGTGAGAGCAGCAGGTGAGAGCAGCAGGTAGAGGAGCAGGTGAGAGAAGCAGGTGAGAGCAGCAGGTGAGAGCAGCAGGTGAGAGCAGCAGGTGAGAGGAGCAGGTAGAGCAGCAGGTGAGAGCAGCAGGTGAGAGCAGCAGGTAGAGGAGCAGGTGAGAGCAGCAGGTGAGAGGAGCAGGTGAGAGGAGCAGGTGAGAGCAGCAGGTGAGAGGAGCAGGTGAGAGGAGCAGGTGAGAGCAGCAGGTAGAGCAGCAGGTGAGAGCAGCAGGTTAGAGTAGCAGGTTAGAGTAGCAGGTGAGAGCAGCAGGTTAGAGCAGCAGGTGAGAGCAGCAGGTGAGAGCAGCAGGTTAGAGCAGCAGGTTAGAGCAGCAGGTGAGAGCAGCAGGTGAGAGGAGCAGGTTAGAGCAGCAGGTAGAGCAGCAGGTGAGAGCAGCAGGTGAGAGCAGCAGGTGAGAGCAGCAGGGTAGAGCAGCAGGGTAGAGCAGCAGGTGAGAGCAGCAGGTAAGAGCAGCAGGGTAGAGCAGCAGGGTAGAGCAGCAGGTGAGAGCAGCAGGTGAGAGCAGCAGGTTAGAGCAGCAGGTTAGAGCAGCAGGTTAGAGCAGCAGGTGAGAGCAGCATTACCTGTGATGATGAAACCCCACTTAGCGACACGAACCAGGGTAAAACAGACGTGTGACGGAGTCTTTTGTGTGTGTGTGTGTGTGTGTGTTTATATATTACATTACACACACAAATATTAGTTCAGCATTGTGCACGTCCGAAGCTCAGCTCACATCACAGTATTCAGCAGATCACGTGACCTCACATGCGCAGTGCCGTGAATTTTAAATCCATAAATAACTAAGAGAGCATTAAAACAACACAAGTATATATATATTTATATATATACTTTTATATATACAGATGCGACACTGACCTTTTCATCATCGTTTTTATTTTATCTTTAGTCTGAAACCAGCGTTCGGCTTTTAAACAGTGGTGCGGCTAACTGCTCTAGATTTTATAAAATATATCACAAACCCAATTAGGAATCACGTTAAATATTAAAATATTACATATAATAATAATTCAATAAATTCTTATTAGTTATTTAGTATCTATCTTATTTATAATCTACTCACACAGCTAAACAGCAAAGCGTCACAAAAGTGTAAAAAAAAAATCAACAAAAACTATACAGTAAATATAATAAAAATGCAACAATTAAAGTAAAAAAGGAAAAAAATAAAAAGGATTACAGGGTACACGTCATTTAAAAAATGCAATTAATTAAAAACAAAATGGACAAAATAAATATAACTGAATATAATAAATACAAATAAATAATATAATACTGAACAATAAAGTCAATAAAAATTAAATCATTTTGAAATTATTTATTTATAAAGCATTTTTCAATGGTTTCGAATTTAATTCAAGGTTCTACTCAAATTTCTGGAAGATTTATATAAATATAAATATAAAAAGTGAATGTAATAAAAATAAAAAAAAATTTAAAACAAAAGAGCAGAGTGAAATAAAAAATGTTAATATAGTGTAAAAGTGTTAAAATGTTTACAGAATATACAAAACATAAAAATTAGTAAACGATATAAAACAAAAATAAACACTATGATAGAAATGATAAAATTAATGTAATGCAATCATTTGGATTTAAAAAAAAAATAATTATATAACGTCGTTCGCTGGTTAATAATTTAACGTAAAGTGTTGTGTAAATGTCAGAGAAATGAGAATGAAGAACTGGCTTTAAAAAAAAATTCATTAATTCTTTCTTTCTTTAAAATCCGTGATCCTAACGAGTGTGTGAGGCTTTGAAACAGAAGACTTCCTCACCACTGTGTTTATAAACGCACTAATAAAATCATAGATCTATATATTTTAAAATGAAGGCTTTGTCTGTGAACAGAACGCACCTTCTCCGTCGTCTGTCAGGTCCACGATCTGACTCTTGGTGCGCTGGAATTGAAAGAGAAGAAAAACAGATCAAACGTAGCTGAAGAGCGCTCCGTCACGCTCGAGTCCACAGATGGAGTGAAAGAGGAAATGAAGACGAAAAGCTACCAAACTCTGCCAGAAGCCTTCTTTGGGTTTTCTCGTGGCGCCTCCTTCACTGCCGACGTCTAGCGAGACATAAACAGAGAAACAGACCTTAGTTACTGGTTCAGAGGGAAAATAAATGAATGAATGAATGAATGAATGAATGAATGAAAAGTCTCACTCGGCGGCGTGACGCTAGACGTCAGTGATGAGGCCGCGCCTCCCGATGTCCTCGACGTGCCGGAAATCTCTCCGTTAGCAGAACTGAGGAGGAAAAGGATTTAAAATGAGCTTCGTTATAAAACAGACCAGTCTTTCGGATTCTGGACTTCAGGTTAGATCTCTTACGAGGCGATGCGTACGATGAACATTTACACGAACGATCCCTGACCTCTGCTCTGCGCTGAAAGTCTGATGCCATAGAGTTGTGTGCGAAAGTTAGCGTCCCCTCAGAGGGAAAATTTAAACCCGAAACTTTTTTTAAAATTTTATTTCATTCAGCATGTTCGGGGTTTTGCGAGTGAATATTTGATATTAATAGCAAGACGAAAAAAAAACGTTTGCGTCTCCGTTTCGAATCATTTTCAGCTTTCTCAGATGAACCGGATAAAAATGCTGATCATTGGCAAACTGCTGTGGTGTAAGAGGAATAAAACACTTCGGGAAGCGCTGTCACGGGGAAAGAAGCTACTTAACGTTGATTGCTTTCCTTTAACAGAACATCCTGAAGTGTTTTTATTTCTCTTATACCACAGCAGGTTCCCAGCTATCGCAATTTTATTCATTAAAGAATGACACGTCATAGTTTTTATCCGTTTATAGTTACGTTTAACGTTGGGGCACATCCATGAGACGAGATCTCCCCTGAGTTATAGCAGCGGTAAACAGTCACTCTCTCACCAGCCTCTCTTTATTTCTCTCTTTTGAAGTTAATAAGACAAAAACGCTGACTGTTACGAAGCACTGACGCTGGAGACTCCTTCCATAAATGTTAAATAAACATCTCCGTACAGATCTGTTTATGCGGTGCTTCCGCTGTGCTGGTCCCTGTGAACGAGCTGTTACCATAGAAACGATAAGGTATCAGATTGTAATATAAACCTGTGATCTGCAGCTGGACTTCTGAGTTAATAGAAAAGGCATCTGACCAATCGGAATCCAGAATTCAGCAGATGTGGAGTAAACAGTCTATAGCCACTTGTCTGAAGGCAGACTGACAGAAAATGCCTCCTGTGGCCTGTAGGTGGCACTGTCCAGCCTTCGGGGGAGAAAATGGCGCACTCCATTCATCAGAGAACACAAGATGAATTTGTTTTTCACTGACTTAGCAAAGTGTTTTGGGGTAGAAGGCTGCACATGAATCTTACTAACGTAGCATGGAGCGTTTAAGAGCTCGAGCTCTTCCTGCTTCCAAAAAACAGAGGTGTTTAGAGAGAGAGAGAGAGAGAGAGAGAGAGAGAGAGAGAGAGAGAGAAGCAGAACTCGATTGATTTACAGAAAGCACAGGCTGCTCAGGGAAGGGCTATAATGATGATCGTGTTTTTTCCTCAGTGGTGAATTCATCATTATTCATCA
>CM074957.1:20673395-20690830 GCA_037577455.1 Pangasius macronema | reverse complement strand
TGTGTGTGTGTGTTGATTATAAGTCATAATACGCCACTCAAACATGTGGAATGTAGTCATATAAATGTTGTTAAAGGATAAATAAATGATTTACAGAAGAGTGAAGAGATAGTTATAAACTGTTTGTGACTGCAGGACAGTTGACTCAGTGCTCAGTACTCATCAGAAACTCGGCAGAAAGACGACGCTGGTTAGTAAAAATAACTGTAAACATCTCTCAGTAAAGCAGAAACATCGCTTTCACTCCGCTTTTTAATACGACAAGCCGAATTTTGGGAAAACAATAGCTTTCTGAGAATAAACACGTTCAGTGGTGAGGGTTTATTAAAGATCTTCATAATACTAAGGATAATTAATATTATTTCACTGTCGAGTCTGAAACAGCGTGAAAGTGATTCTTTTACTTTTATTTGACATCTTCGGAAAACTCTTTCATTCATTGGTCAGAAATGTGGTGAGGAAGTAAAGGTAATAATCTTCACCAAGCAGGTGTAGAAATCAACAAAATCACCCGAACACGGAGAACAGGGAGAACACAAGAACATGAAGAATATGGAGTATATGGAGAACACACAGAACATGAAGAACATGGAGAACACAAATAACATGGAAAACATGGAGAACACAAAGAACATGAAGAATATGGAGAACACAAATAACATGAAGAACATGGAGAACACAAATAACATGGAAAACATGGAGAACACAAAGAACATGAAGAATATGGAGAACACAAAGAACATGGAAAACATGGAGAACATGGAGAACACAAACAACATGGATAACACAAAGACCATGAAGAATATGGAGAACACAAAGAACAAGAACACAAAGACCATGAAGAATATGGAGAACACAAAGACCATGAAGAATATGGAGAACACAAAGAACAAGGAGAACACGAAGAACATGAAGAATATGGAGAACACAAAGAACAAGGAGAACACGAAGAACATGAATATGGAGAGCACAAAGAACAAGGAGAACAAGGAGAACACGAAGAACACAAGAACGTGAAGAATATGGATAACACAAAGAACAAGGAGAACACGAAGAATATGGAGAACACAAAGAACAAGGAGAACACGAAGAACATGAAGAATAAGGAGAACACGAAGAACATGAATATGGAGAGCACAAAGAACAAGGAGAACATGAAGAATATGGAGAACACAAAGAACAAGGAGAACATGAAGAACATGAAGAATATGGAGAACACAAAGAACAAGGAGAACATGAAGAACATGAAGAATATGGAGAACACAAAGAACAAGGAGAACATGAAGAATATGGAGAACACAAAGAACAAGGAGAACACGAAGAATATGAATATGGAGAGCACAAAGAACAAGGAGAACACGAAGAATATGGAGAACACAAAGAACAAGGAGAACATGAAGAACATGAAGAATATGGAGAACACAAAGAACAAGGAAAACACGAAGAACATGAATATGGAGAGCACAAAGAACAAGGAGAACACAGAGAATATGGAGAACACAAAGAACATCTGGTTTTAGGCCACATCCTCTACCTGATACCTGCTCTTGCCACTGTGTGTTTAGAGGGTTTATGATTTTCAGCATAATGGCAGCAGGCGTCACTGTGGTGCACCGTGCTAAACTAGCAGCTTCATGCGCCTTCTACTTGTTAGCTACATCAGATGTTTTTTATGTTTAGTAAGTGGCAGGAGACACCATTCTGACCAAACGTATTTGACCTACTGAGTTATGAGAAACGACTGTAGATGAATATAATTCCGTGCGTGATGTTGGCCAGTACCTGTTCAAGGCTCGCTTCCAAGAGTTCGCGCTTCCGTATGTCCGCGAACACGGCGTCTCCTCTTCGCTTCACTTTCCTAACGTGTGCCTGGAAAGAAGAAGCGCAAAAATAAATAAATAAATAAATAAATAAATAGAAGGTGGATTAGGCAAGATTTAAACTCGGTAAGTCTTTATTCTGGATTTACTATATTTCTTGTCTTTAAAATGTTCTTTAAGCGCAGAGTGATTTTGTGCTCGCAGGCGAATTATCCGGCTGCGCTGGGCTCTTCCCGATTTCAGACCGAGACGGGGCGTGTCTGTGAAATGACGGACAGGAGGTCCATCCAAACACAATCAAGCCCTACGGACTGGGAGGCATTGTTCCAAAAAGGGTTTCTAAGCCCCGTAACACGCTTGAGGCCACGGCTTAAAGGATCATTTTTTAAAAAACTCGCTGAACTCGTAAGAAACTTAAAATATTGACGATTGCACCTTTTAAGCTGGAAAGACGATGTACGATTTGGGAATTTTGTACATAACAGCAGCTGGGAAATAAGATGATATATAATACAATATCATGGCGAATTAGGTCACAAAACACTTTTCTGAGATATTATCATATTTATTTATTTATTTAAAAAAAAAAAAAAAAAAAATACCAGCTACAAACTCTGACTGAAAGATTTTAAAATGCTAAGAATATTTTTCAGAGTGTTCAAACCCCCCCCCTCACGTTTCAGCGACGTTAAAGTATCATTAAATTCGACAAGTGTTTTTTTTTTCCTCTAAAAAAAAGTGACATTTTGTTTGGATTTATAGTGATGTCATAAAAATGTCTTCAGA
The DNA here is from genome assembly GCA_037577455.1 of Pangasius macronema. Taxonomy (NCBI): domain Eukaryota; kingdom Metazoa; phylum Chordata; class Actinopteri; order Siluriformes; family Pangasiidae; genus Pangasius; species Pangasius macronema. Next base: position 20,688,224 of record CM074957.1, on the reverse strand, counting down.
TATCGTGATGTAACAGGATTTTTTCGTATTTCATTTCGCCCAGCTCTAGTTCTATAAGTTACACTGACTAGATAAATCAGACGCTGGATTAAAGGTAAGATCTACTGACACACACACACACACACACACACACACACACACACACACACAGAGAGAAAAAGATCTTCTAGTGTCTCCATCTTAACTAAAACAAACCTTCCCCCCGAGTGCCTTGCGGTTACCGTAAAACCCCGTATATACGCACACTGCCTTTGGTCAACACAATAAATTATGTTCTTAAGTAAACCGTGCCTGTGGTTAATCATCTCGCTCCCTCGCATTACTAGATTACTGTACAGTGATGGTGCAAGTTGAGCTCCATATGGAGTCTTCAGTGTTTACTAATGATTACGATGCGCTTCTCAGCGTGACGCGCTCGCCGTCGCACGCTCGCCGTCGCACGCTCGCTCACCTCGAGCTTCCGAATCCTCGTGTCGTATCTGGGTTCGTTATCGACCTCCTGAATTCTCTCCATCAGGGCTTTCAACATTTTGTCGGACTGCTTCAGGGCAGACTGCACCTCTCTGGAGATCAGCTCCTGAACCTGCGATCTCACACACACACACACACACACACACACACACACACACACACACGCACGCACACACACACGCACACACACACGCACACACACACACGCACGCACGCACACACACGCACGCACACGCACGCACGCACACGCACACACCAGATTAACAAAAGTCTTAAAAAAACTGGTGAATAAATAAAAATGATTAATAAACTTTACATTGAAATACAAGAATATTCAAAAAAAAAAAAGATTAAGATTACCATTTATGTTAAAATAATAATAATAATAATAATAATAATAATAATAAAAACATAAAAACACATCAGATTAATCTAAAATAAAATAAATACATAAACAAATAAAAACAAAAAAAAACAAATAAATAAATGAGTAATTAAATGTAAAGATGAACGAAATGATGAATAAGCGAATTAATAAATAAAATAATTAATTTATGAATGAAAAATAAATGAATGAACATATATTCTCTTAAATAATACTTACATAAACACTTAATAATACTTACATAAACACTTAAATAATGACTTAATTTAATAATAACTTAAATACTGTTTAAATAATGGTTTGATTAAAACATTAAATCTTTATATATAATTCATTAATAACTGGGGACGCAATTATTTAATAATTGAAATTATTTTAAAACATTCGACTTATATTGATTTTCAGTTTCTCTGCTCGCAATTTAGTTTAGTTGTTTTTTTTGTTGTTTTTTAGACATTAGGGAGGCAGAAATGCTTAATTGCTTAATTCGCAGGTAAAAACGTTTGACAGGTTTAATAAAATATTACCGTAATACCTCTGAAATCTCCTCTTGGATACAAATACAAAGCAAGATGTAGAATTAGCAGAATAAACGCAACCTTATTTTTATTTTAGGAATGACGCGGTGAGAGACGTTTAATCAGCGCACTGAGATAACGATCGAGACTGATTTCACGCTGCTCTCTCTCCTAGTTTCCTCTCTAGATCGGATCCATTACCTCAGTGATTGCATTTCAGTGTGGCTATTCCTTGTCGACTTTTAAGCTGCGCATCATCATCACCATCTAAACCACTTTCAGCACTGATTTATTATTATTTTTTTTAATATTTCTGAATCCTTACAACACTTTAAATCCCATCAACTATTGTTTCCTAGTTAGCTTCGGTCCTGAAGAAACGCGTTTGAACGCTTTTAGCTCAGAAGCCGTTTCTCCTGCTGGATGAAGATCTCCTCACCTCGGCTGTAGACAGGTTCAGAGCGCCGGATGGTTTCTCAGACCCCTCGTCACATCGTCTCTTCTTCGTACCTGAAGACAAAAAGTGAACACAGAGCGAAGAAAGAGTTTATTCCATTATTAAATCATCCTTTTAACAATATTTTTAGGAAAAATTTACGCAGCTTTAAATCTAACCTCATCTGTCCTAATCAGCTCGTGCAGCGAGTCTACAGAGAAACCTTTTAAAGTGTTTTTTATTTTCTAAAATTAAAAAGTAGTACAAATAATAAAATCAATAAATAATAAACAACAAAAAAAAACTAATACCAATATAAATATACCAATAAATAATAACAAATAAACAAACAAAAAAAACCTAAAATATAAAAACGAATATAAATATACCAAATAAACAATAAATAAATATATAAATACCAAAAAGTTTATTCATCTTTAACCATTAAATTCTTAAATAATTTTAAAAATCATATATCAAAAATAGGATGTTTATAATATTCATTTAAGCAGCTTTTTTAAATTAAAAAAAGTCTAATTAAATAATTAAACAAATATATTCCTAAAATACTCTTCCACAGAGAACAAACTATCTGTAAATATATGAAATTAATTAATAAATCAATTATTTTTTATAAATTAATTTTATGATTATTGATATTAATGTGAATTATGCTATAATTATTATTAATAATAATAACAATTATTATTATTACTAACAACATTTATTTTATATGGATTTAAAACATCTTTTTTTATTTTATTATTTTACATTCGAAATAATTTACTTATTTTAATTCACTCTTGTCTTCTAGTTCTATTAATTAATCACTACCGAGGGCCGTATCCCAATAAGCGCCCTACTCTGTGTCCAAGCGCACTACATCTGCGACGACGTCAGGGAAGTTACACCTGCTGAAGGGCACTACAGTGTCGCCTAAGCGGGCGATTTGGAACACAGCCCAAAGTCATGTCGATGGACGGCGACTCCTAAAACAATGGAACAACACGGTGACAGAAAACGCTTCATAAACACTGCGAGAATGACGAATTAATTCATATTTAGCATTTAAATAAGATTTAATATCTAAAATAAACTAAACAGGTCAAAAGTTAGTTTAATAACGACACCATAAGCTGGCTATTACGCGTAGCTAGCTGTTATTAGCAACTCGTTTATGATGTTTTTGACAAGTTATGTAGCATAACTTTTATGTTTAAATTATAAACACGCTACAATTTATTAATTAATACATTATGAAAATTTTTAAAGTTTAACTAGTGAGAACCAGTTATGAGAACTAGTTAGCCTAACTTGCTTCATGCTAGCTAGCTAGCGTTAGCTACCGCTTGTAAATAAACAGATGTCACCGGAAGTTCAGGAATCCGAACCGCCTCTACTTTAATATATATTTATGTATATATTTATATATATATTAAATATTGAGCTCTTCATGTCTGAATAATTCTTTATCATTTTGTGTTTATTCTTTAAGACGCTAAGCAATAGCAGTGCAGGCTAGCTAGTTAGCATTAGCTTCCGGTGGTAGCTTCCATTCAGCCCTCGCGCTGGCTTTTTTGTAAATAAATAAATATTTTATATATATTTTTTACTCACTTGTCATTTTCTAAAACACCACAAATAAATGTCCAGCCCGCCTCAGTGGGAGTTTCACGCAGTTTTATTTTTTAAATTTATTATTATTATTTTTAAAAGCTGCGGCTTCTATTACAGCAACGGATCAAACCAAATAAAGGGGGCGTGGCTTCTTCGCGGGACTTTTGGGAGTGGGCGGGGTTATGAGAAACGCCTGTTCTGATTGGATGACGGGGAAGCTGTTACGTTTGAAACGTTTTTTTTCTCTTTTCATTCAGTTTAGCTCAATAGGTTGGGATGTAATGTAGAATTTATACGTTTGTTTTTTAATACAATGCAAATTAAAGTCATGAGGAATGGGTCATTAACATATATTAATATTCATTAATATTCATCACATTAATCAATTATATACCGCGGAGTTGCTGAGTTCTGGATTCTGATTGGTCAGAAGGTGTTGATTGGTCAGTACTGTGATCACAGTAAAAGTATGTACTCTATCTGTGACGAAAAAGTACGTACTTTTGAAAAAAAAAAGTACTAACACGTAACGGAAGAGAACGTTGTTGCCTAGTTACGGTTTAAACCGTCACCGTAAACAAACTCATTGTTGTATTTCAGCTTTTCTTCATTCTTTACTCTTTAAAAAAACTTCAGTTAGTGTTTAAGTTCTTACACTTGAATACTGAAGACGCATCACAGCTAGCGTTACACTCGTCCGCTATGTTTGCAGGTTAAATTCGGCGAAGCAAACCGTCACAAAACCCTTCCTCCTCCTCCTCCTCCTCCTCCTGCTCCCTTCCTCCTCCTCTTGCTTCTTCACGCAAGGAGTTGTGGGTAATATTAGCTGAAAAAGCGTCCACGGATCCACAATTCGTAAATCTAACGGCAACAGTAGACCATCCGGGTACCTTTGGGATCCCCATTTCAACATACTACGATTTAGGACGCGATAATTCTAATCTCGGATACGATTCTGGAGGCGAATTGGGGCGGAGCAAAAATGTTTGTAATAATGAGTGACTTGATTCATTTATCTCATGTGGGCGTGGCCTGTCCAGCGTTTTTTAAAATGTTTTTATTCCGATGAGAAACAGTAGTAGCTATATCGTGTATCTTCTAAAGCTAACTAGTTAAACGCAAATTAAATAACGCACTAATCAATGTAAAAAAATCGATTGTTTGATTTCCGTGTCACGTGCTCTGCTTCGTATTAGCTTCGTTCTCCGATTAGAGTTGCAAAGCGAGCTAACCGGACTAGCTATGCGCACTCATCAGAGACACCGGCGATCTCTGCTACTTCCTTACAAGCTTTATTTTTCTTCGTAACGTCTCTATACATTATCTCTACATTTTATATCACAAGATATAAACGCGGTTCTTTCGATATTGTGCGTCAAACAGTCAACGAAGTGTAAAGAAGAAGAATAAAGTTGGATTGGTCCGAAGAACCGTACTAGCGAATCGTATGGATTTTGTCGGTTCATAGCGTGACGAGTTTTCATTGCGTGTCGTCATTGTGATTGCAGTTCACCTCACTGCCATCAGAGGGCGCTAGAAATGACAAAATGACACCTTTAGGAATTCAGAATAAAGAAGAAACATATATTTGTCCACACCTCCATATCCTTGTTCAGTAATGACTTTTGGTTTATGACAGGCCTTGGCTCAGGGGTGAGGCACAGTTGGTAATTTTAGCACTAGCCTAGTCTTATCTGTGCTGAGCTCATTTTAGCTTCCTGAGATTCGCTTCTTTTGGGTCACGATGGCTGATTTGCATAAAAAAAAAACAATCTCTTATCATTAAGGCACAGGTGATGAAGCTTAGCAGGGGGAAAAGGGGATTGATTCTGAATGCACTGTCCTGCTCTCATTTCCGTGAGCATTTATAAGCACTAGGAAATGGACAAAAAGCATAAATAGATGTGAGGAGAGATCTTCAGACGCACGTGATTCCCGCTCCTCGATGCATACACACGGTATCTCTGTGATTACACATTCCAAGCACCACGAGCCTCGTGTCCGCACCGCCGCCATGCTGTGCATGCATTTTCCTTTTCTGGCTTCACGAGGCCAATCACTTCGCATTATGTCTCAGACGTGATGCGGCTCCTCGGCGCTCACTCGCGACATCACACCCTGCTCATGATACAGGGATGGAACACAAAGCTCCCCTGCGGCTAACCGCCGTCTCTGCACTGAGCTCGCTGGTATTTCTTCTTTTTTTTTTCTTTTCTTTTTGTAACTACGAGCCAGAAAATGGAGCACAAAAAAAAGTGGAGGGAGGACGCTCGTACTGCAGACGCTCCACATTTAAAAATGGGTGCAGTCCTTGATTTCGGTGCGGAGGTGTTTATTTAACATTTACGGAAGGAGTCTCCAGTGCCAGCGTATTCAGGACACGCTTCTTCGAGGCTCCTCGGTTACGTGGCAAACTGCGTTTTTGAACGTTTTGAGGTCTTTTGTCACGTAACACCTCTCCTGCTTTCCAGCATATTAGCGCATAACACCGATGTGTCTTGAAGAAAGATATCACTCAGAGAACTGTATTATGAGACAAATCTGCATTTTAAATGATTATTATTTTTAGAATAATACGCTAGTCGTTAGCACCACAGTCGTCCACTGTTCCAGATGAACGTGAGTGAACACCGAAGGCAGCAATCTCACCCTGGAGGATGTTCCTGTGTGCGCAGGTTGAGTCGTGGGAAATAATCGGAGTAATCACATTGTTTTTATGGACGTGCTCATCAAAAAAAAATGCCTTATTGTTCTCATTACTGTAAGCGATGCTTAATGAGAGAACGCGTTACCTCCCTGGGATTGTTATTTAGCTATTTGCGGTTGTTATATTCATCAGGGCGTGGTGATGTGCGTGCAGTGTGTTCATCATCCTTATTCACTGAGAGAATCTTAGACCAGTTATTAAGACCAACAAAAAAAAAACAGCTTGAACATCTTACAGCTTGACAACACTGACACTGGAGACTCCTTCCATAAATGTTACATAAACATCATCTTACATTTCTGTTTGTTACACAGCAAAGTGCTTAGATTCTTTTTAATCTTTATATGTAGATTTTTATTCAGTGGCTTTGATTAAGTTGAGATAAAATTGTATAAATGTAGACAAACATAATTTCAGTTGTTTTTTCTAAAATCCACTCCTAAGCAAAAAGCTTTAAAAATCACTCATTTACACACACACACACACACACACACACACACACACAGAGAGAGACACACACACATATGATTTATATTAAAAGCATCCAGTAAAGCATCAGAGAGTAAAAAAACCTAAAGCTTAAAAGGCTGAAAGTGTAAATCAGCACGTAGCTTAAAGGCAGGAGTGCACATTATTAGTTATTCCAGTAAATATAATTACAGCAGAGCTGTTTGTTAAGTCGATGCATTTTATTCACAGATCAGATCTGAAATATTGCTTTGTAGAGGGAAAAAACCTTTGGCACCGAGTCCCGGCAGTGGGGAGAGTAAAGAGAGGCCAAAGAAAGAAAAAAAATATCAAACCTGAAAATGTAAATCTGCACAAAGGGCAGGAATTAATGCATTAGCTTTAGGGCGCGTCTGGGTGTCGAAGCTCCCGGCAAATATAACCAGCCAGCTACCCGTTTTAGTCGATGCGCTTTAATTCGCAGATCGATGTGTTTTGTTCACAGATCATGCCTGAATTAATGCTTTCTGAAGGACCGAGTGGTGTTAATGCCGCAGCCTGGATGTTTCTAAGATTAAAATATTTAGGCTTCATTTGGGATGTCCCAAAAACGTGTGTATACGTTCTAACTCGTTTAAAAGTCAGAAGTGATGCTGTGTCACTGCTGGTGCTGTGAGCAGCCATATTGATTTGACGTCACTTGCTGAACTCGGGGGCGAAACTGAAGAGACCTTTCTGACCTTTCTGACTTTTCTACGAGTAGGAATTCCGAGTTGAGAGAAAACCGACTTGTGAGTTTCACTCGAATGCAGCGTATGTCACTCAGAATCTTTAAACATCAAGTGTCCAGATTTTCTGTGGTGATGTGCAGATTTCAGAAAACAGACATTTTCGCACGTGCATGTTTTGTTTTTCCCGGAATCTCTGATTAGCGTGAGAGTTTGGTAAGTTGGCGAAGTGCGAAAGCTGTTTTCAAGCCCGAGAGAAGTCCAGAGATCTGAAAACGCTGGGCTGGAGCTCGCTTCACACGAACCCTGGTGTGATCCAATCCACATGTTACAATCCGAATAAATGGGTGCGGAGACCAGGGTTGCTTATGTGGTTTTTTTTTATCCTTTTATTTATACATTAGTGGATTTTGGCTTCGGAAGCTGACCGGGCCAAAATAATAACCCACCTTTCACATTACTTCCTGTTTCAGGTTTCATAATGGTGGAGAAAGGGATTGTTAAGGTCAGTGAGAGTGTAAGCACATCATGAAAAATTCATGATTCAAATCTTCTTATACAAGAGCGGCTCCTCGATTGAAGGCATTTCTTCACGATGACATGCCAATCATCCGAAAAGCGAAGTTCCTCACTGCTTGAGAGTTGGAACAAGAGGAAAATAGTGAAAAAAAAAGAATGGATTAATTTACACCAGTATCTACCATTTTGTAAATCTGCATGCTTTATGGAAACTCTTCTATGTCAAAGCAAACCTGTGATTATAAGCCCCGCCCCCAATGATCGCAGAACAAATACCGACGTATTTGTGCCACGTGTGCAAATGCCTTCACTGTCATCTATAAACATGGACAAAACTTTTAAGCTGCTTTCACACTTGGATTCTTTTTTCTCAAACCCCAAAGCAGTTTTTACATGAAATCCTACCGGAAGATTCTGAACAGAAAAAGAAAAGCAGTCTGAGGTTTTTTTGCTCACAGCGTCGTGTAACAGGAGCGGCGGGTTTATCTGTGGTCGGACGTCGGGGTTTAAACGTCCAGCAAATCAGACTTTGGTCAGACTTGCAATAATAAGTCTTAAATATCATTGTCAAAGAGCAAAAATAAAGCAATGGACAGAAAAAAAAAAAAAACGTCATTATGTACTGTATGTGTGGTCCATATAGATTTAGCAACGTGATATGCAGAGGATATGCACCTTCTGAAAGCACTTTCTTTACGTCCTGACCAATCATGTCACACGCTGAGGAGCAAAACAAACATGGAGGGCAGAGTGCTGGTGGAAGTGAGGAGATTTACGACATGTGGAATAGAGAAATGCTGGCACGGTGGTGCAGCGGATAGCATTCCCGCCTCACAGCTCCAGGATCTCCGGCTCCGTCCTGACTCCGGATTACTGTCTGCGTCCGTATGGGGTTCCTCCTCGTTCTCCGGTTTCCTCCCGCTGTCCAAAAGCTTGGATTGGATTGATTGATTGATGCTAAATGACTCCTAGTTGTGAATGTGTGTGTGTGTGTGTGTGTGTGTGTGTGTGTGTGTGTGTGTGAGATGGACAGGCATCCCATTCTGCTTCACCCCTAATGTTCCCAGGATAGACTCTGGATCCACCATAACCCCTAACCTGGATAAATCACTTACTCAAGATGAACGCATGATGCAGTGTTGTGTTGCAGAGTCCAAACCGCACACTCTTTGCTTCAATTTTTATATTTTTCAAATATATACAGTGTATATAAAAATAATATATATATATTTTAGTTTTACCAGGAAACAAGGAACTGGAATCACGTACTAAAAGTGACGTCGTGGCAAGACTTCGGTGCTGTAGAGGTGTGATTAGCTTTAAAGGAGCGCAGAGAAAAAGGAGGAAAGAAAGAAAGAAAGAAAGAAAGAAAGAAAGAAAGAAAGAAAGAAAGAAAAGGATGGATCACGGAGCATCCTGTTCTCCTCTGCATTTCATTTGATCCTCCAGTCGCAGACCTGCTGCTGCTGCTCTCTGCATGTGTATATATATGTGTGAGTGAGAGAGAGAGAGAGTGTGTGCGTGTGTGTGTGAGATAGATAGAGAGAGAGAGAGAGAGAGAGAGAGAGAGAGTGTGTGTGTGTGTGAGATAGATAGAGAGAAAGAGAGAGAGAGAGTGTGTGTTTGTGTGTGTGTGTGAGAGAGAGAGAGAGAGAGAGAGAGAGCGCGTGTGTGAGAGAGAGAGTGTGTGTGTTTGTGCGCGCGCGCGCGTGCTTTTCTGCTTCTTCTTCTTTTTTTCCCCAACCCAAAGCTTTGGATGCGGGACCGAGGAGGCAACACACACACACACAAACACAAACACACACACACACACAGGCACACAGGCACACACAGAGTCATGGATAAAGCTCGCGGACGCCAAGAAGCCACTTTGGATTTAATGTGATGTCGCGGGATCGAAGTTGAAGGATAATAAAGGGCGACCGTTCAATCATCCGCAACCCGGCAAGAGAAAAGAGGAGAAGAAAGACAGATAGAGTGAGTGAGAGAGATAGAGATAGAGAGAGAGAGAGGGAGAGAGAGGACAGGACCTGCTGCGATGTCCACTCCGGTTCTGGAGCTCTGTGGAGGAGAGACGATGCTGTGAGTAGCCTAAATATACGCTATATTCTGTTTTTTTTCTCGTCCGTTTTTACGCATACGCTCTCCAGGAAAAAGTGCACCGCGTCCTAAAGACAGAGGCGTAAAAGCCAAAACGTGCGTGTTACCTGGACGAACTGCAGCAGAATAGCTTTGCCTTGGGGTTTTTTCTTTCATGTAAACCTGATCTAAAGAGATCTCGGGTGCGTATAGAAAGCCTGCATCGTGCGCCATGCAGACAATTCTTTGCGAATGAAATGCAACGAGATTGTAGTCTGACTGCAGCAAACTGCTGGCTGGGGGTGATGATGTGTGTCGAAATGAAATAGAAATACAGTAGGAGTGTGTGAGTGTGTGAGCGTGTGAGTGTGAAACTGCTTTGGATGATCATGTGAGTCTCCGGAGTCTCTGCGTCCCGAGCGCAGGATTAAAATAAATAATAAAACCCGGAGCCTTGTGCACGAGCAGAGCAGAGATAGCGCTCATAAATCTTACAGAGCATTGCAGTTACAGCTTCTTCTGTCTCTGGACAGCCTGGACCAAGCATTCAAGCGTTTGGGTCTACGTATTTCTTCTTCTTCTTCTTCTTCTTCTTCTTCTTCTTCTTCTTTTGTCCACCTGCTCGGTGCACTTTGTACCACACTTTTATTCAAATAGTTTCAGGGAAACGCGCGCTCCTTTCAGACACAATGCGCTTCATTCCTCCATGACAGCCATATGCTGTAGTCATGTAGCTGTGTGTACAGTAGGTGTGTGTGAGCACGACATTCAATGCGCTGGTCAGCGCAGGATTTCGCCTTACTCCGACTCCAGGCCCGCCTCCGCGTGGCTGTCCCCCGCGCGCACGTATTTCGACGAGTTTGCGGGAACTAACGAGACACCTAAACACATCTATACACATCTATACACATCTAAACACATTTAAACACATCTATACACATCTAAACACATTTTAAACACATCTATACACATCTAAACACATTTAAACACATCTATACACATCTAAACACATTTTAAACACATCTATACACACCTAAACACATCTATACACACCTAAACACATCTATACACATCTAAACACATTTTAAACACATCTATACACACCTAAACACATCTATACACACCTAAACACATTTAAACACACGTAAACACATCTATACACACGAAAACACATTTAAACACATCTATACACACCTATACACATCTAAACACATCTATACACATCTAAACACACCTAAACACATCTAAACACATCTATACACACCTATACACATCTAAACACATCTATACACATCTAAACACACCTATACACATCTAAACACATCTATACACATCTAAACACATCTATACACATCTAAACACATTTAAACACATCTATACACATCTAAACACATTTAAACACATCTAAACACATCTAAACACACCTAAACACACCTAAACACATCTATACACACCTATACACATCTAAACACATCTATACACACCTATACACATCTAAACACATCTATACACATCTAAACACACCTAAACACATCTAAACACATCTATACACACCTATACACATCTATACACACCTATACACATCTAAACACATCAATACACATCTAAACACACCTAAACACATCTAAACACATCTATACACACCTATACACATCTAAACACATCTATACACATCTAAACATATCTATACACATCTAAACACATTTAAACACATCTATACACATCTAAACACATCTATACACACCTAAACACATCTATACACATCTAAACACATTTAAACACATCTATACACATCTAAACACATTTAAACACATCTATACACATCTAAACACATCTGAACACATTTAAACACACCTAAACACATCTATACACATCTAAACACATTTAAACACATCTATACACATCTAAACACATCTATACACATCTAAACACATCTATACACACCTAAACACATCTAAACACATCTATACACATCTAAACACATCTATACACACCTAAACACATCTAAACACATCTATACACACCTAAACACATCTATACACACCTAAACACATCTATACACATCTATACACATCTAAACACATCTATACACACCTAAACACATCTATACACACCTAAACACATCTATACACATTTATACACGCCTATACACATCTAAACACATTTAAACACACGTAAACACATCTATACACATTTAAACACATCTATACACATCTAAACACATTTAAACACATCTATACACATCTAAACACATCTAAACACATCTATACACATCTATACACATCTAAACACATCTATACACACCTAAACACATCTATACACATCTATATACACCTAAACACATCTATACACATTTAAACACATCTATACACATATATACACATCTAAACACATCTATACACATTTAAACACATCTATACACACCTAAACACATCTATACACATCTAAACACATCGATACACATCTAAACATATTTAAAGACATCTAAACACATCTATACACATTTAAACACATCTATACACATATATACACATCTAAACACATCTATACACATTGAAAGACATTTAAACACATCTATACACTTCTAAAGACAGCTATAGACTTCTGTACACATGTAAACACATCTATAGATTTCTATATACATCTATACAAATTTATAAACATCTAAAGACATCTAATGGCAACTATAGACTTCTATACATATGTAAACACATATATACACACCTAAACACACATATACACACATATACACATCTATAGAGAAGATATGTGTAGATATCTGTAGATTACCGTTGATATCTGAAGATATGTATAGACATGTATCGATTTATGTTGATAAGACTTCTATACACATCTATACACACCTAAAGGCACCCATTCACATCTATAGATGTCAATATACATCGATACACATCTAAAGACACCTATACACATTTATAAACAGCTATACACGTCTATAGACATCTATGCACATCTAAACAAATAAATCAGTGAAGAAGTCAGCCTCATTTCAATTCCATCTACAAACTCAAGAACTCTCTAACCATTCACCACTAAGTAAGGAATAAAATGTTTATGATGTTTATTTAACATTTATGGAAGGAGTACCCAGTGTGAGCACTTTGTAACAGTTGGAGGTTAACTTTTCCAACAATCTTCAGGAGGAGTTTACACTCTGTGGTTTCTCAGTAACATGACAAGCTGCGTTTTTACTTCAAGGGAGAGAAAAGTGACAGAACTGGGTTCGTGGACGTTCCGTAACATTCCACGGAACTATAAATGGCTAAAAAGTGTGTCATATTGTTCTGTTTTCCCCACGTTTTCTCTTCAATTTGGTCATCCACCAACCCCCCGGCTTTCCCCTATCATATGACAGCGAACAACCGGCGAGGGTGAAAGCTAATACGTGCTTCCTCCGAGACATGTGACACCAGCCAACCGCACTTTCTGAAATACTGCATCACAGAGCGGCGCAACACACGCGGAGGAAAGTGCTGTTTGCCCTCTTCCACATACATGAGCTCACAGATGCCCATGATTGGCTAGTGTCATGGTGATTGACATGGGAGACAGAAGATGCCCCTCCCACCCTTGGCCAATTTTGCTCTCTAGTACTCCTGATTATAGAGCACTGTTTCCTCATTGGGATTCGAACTTGCAATCTCCAGATGATAAGGCAAATGAATTTAATGAAAGGTGGATTTAAATATTAAGAAGAGACTGGTTAATCCAAAAGTGATGCGATGGAAAAGGATGATGGGAGAAAAAGAGGACCCCCCCTTCACATACACACATCCAAAAAATCGAGCCCTAGGTAAAATCTGTGATGTCATCAACATGGCTTCCTAAAACGCCACATTAGGTTTCATCAGATCAGACGCTGCAGCTTCACCTCTCTCTGAACCTTATGATCGGCGGTGATCATCTCTTCACCTCGCTTAAAAATGTAGGCCACGTCGATTGTTCAGGAGGCTCCGTTCCCTCAGTACGCTCGTGGCGTGATGATGTCAGCACTCCGCTCTTCTGCTCTGCTTGCTGCTCAGCCTCGGTGTCAGACGGCATCTTCATCACTCGCTCATCGCCAGCTCTTCGTTCGCCTGGTTTCCAAAACGAGACTCTCGGAACATAGAAATGTTTCACTGCTCATTTTCTTCCTGCTTCAGGTTTTTACACAGTGACGTGTGTTCACTGTGTTCGACGCTCTAACATTAGCTTGAACTTGAACCTACCCCTACAGGTTTAAAATATTTGGACATTGCATTAAAGCAAATCAATCTATAGTCATATAATTTTAATCTCAGGGTTGCCAGGTCTGCGTAAAAAAATCACCCCAATCATCAATAACGCCAGTCTGATGGACAACATGCTGTTTTCTTAAACAGTGCTGAAATGGTCTTGTGTTATTAATTGACAGAAAGTGATGCATTTAGAATATGATCATGCTAGAACTAGCGCATGCTTTAATAAATAAATGTCATTAATCCGATATAACACCCAAACCTCCTACGTACAACCAAAAACGAACAGCACTGATGTTTTCAGTCTCTTTGTTTTTGCACACATCTGATTTGCGATGGTTTTATTTACGTTCGGTAGCTAGCTTGTGTTTGAATCTCACCCAAACCCAGTGCTACCAGTGAAACCATGGCAACCAGCAGTAGGCTAAAACTAGGACACGCCCACATGTGACAAGTGTAGCGTAATCTGAGCGAAAAACCGCATGGTAAGAGTTTTTCAGGTTGACCCTCGAGGGGACCTCAATGGTTCTACGCAGAACCGTACAACAGGAGTGTTTCTCTTTGACAGAAGGTTCTACGCAGAACCCAGTTAGTAAGAGCCTTGACCGTCCCTCGAAAGACGCATTAATAATGAATCGCCACGTTAATTAACTCATCTGAACACACACTTGTTGAAGGAGCTGA
>CM074957.1:20642258-20647258 GCA_037577455.1 Pangasius macronema | reverse complement strand
TCTTTCTTTCTTTCTTTCTTTCTTTCTTTCTTTCTTTCTTTCTTTCTTTCTTCACTTTGTTTATACTCTGAGCATTGTTTAAAAAGTATGTGTGTGTGTATGCGTTTGTGCATGTGTGTGTATGTGCACGAGTGTGTGTGTGCGTTTGTGTGCGTGCCTGTCTGTGTGTGTGTGTGCGCACACGCATGCGTGCGTGCACGTATGTGTGCACGTGTGTGTGTGTGTGTGTGTGTGTGTGTGTGTGTGTGTGTGTTTGGGTGAGTGTTGGGTGTGTGACTAGCGACAGATGAACAGATGAGGTGTTTAATGGCCGCCTAATGAAGCTTTCAGCTGTGTGTGAATTTATTAAGCATGATTTACAGCAAACACACCTGAGCAGTCCATCATTAACCTCCCACTGAAACTACGAGTGAGGTCAAAGGTCATGGTCATGTGACACATCAGTCTGGGGAAGTGGACTGCCCGTCAATAGGTTCATACACAGCGATCGATAGCTTTGTGCTGCTTTAGCTTTATGCTAATGATGAGAAATGGTGGAGGTAAATTAGTGATGCAGCAGGAGTGGAGGGAAACGGTGGAGCGAGTTTCTATACGGATGGCTATCTGTGTGTGTGTGTGTGTGTGTGTGTGTGTGTGTGTGTGTGTGTGTGTAGAGGTGGGCGTGATGAGCAGTCCTCTGCTGCGGCCATGACAGCAAGCGTGATGGGGAGAAGATTGGAGTTTGCAGAGAGACTCTGCATCAT
Organism: Pangasius macronema; assembly: GCA_037577455.1. NCBI lineage: Eukaryota > Metazoa > Chordata > Actinopteri > Siluriformes > Pangasiidae > Pangasius > Pangasius macronema. Next base: position 20,646,515 of record CM074957.1, on the reverse strand, counting down.
TAGGGAGTCAGCACTTTCAGGAGACAAGCGACGTTCAGAATCCCATTAGTGTGTGTGTGTGTGTGTGTGTGTGTGTGTGTGTGTGCAAGGATTAGAGCCGCTCTAGAACCCTGCGGCCTCGACTCTGGCGCCTGCAGTGACGTGAGATCAGATAGACGGAGGGAGAGTTTGTGCTGCAGTGTTTCTAGTTTCCTTCTGCTGCGACGATTAGCTGAGGTAAAGAGAATAATGCAGGTGCCGTTAGCAACAACATCTCGATATAATTTCTTGAAGAACTGGTTGATTTGAGGGTGAAGTTGCACACAATGATCAGTTTTGTACATGTTCTTGGTACACCAGAAAGGATTTAAAAGGATTATTATTTATAAAATCATATCCAGTTATTTCGCCTAGCTAGATACCTAGCTTGTTTACATCTTACTCGCTAATAACACTAGATACCAGAGTTTAAATATTAGAAATAAATGACAGTTAAATTCAGAGAAAGCTAAAAGTTATGTTAATAGTTACGTAAGGAAAGTTCCTTGTATTCAGAGTCGGGTTACGCGGTTGCTCAAGTTGATTTTCTAGATGCACTATTCAGACTCTGAAGTGGCTGGAATTTTCTTGCATAGAAGCGTCAGAGACGGGGTTTTTCAACACGGACACGAATAATAAAATAAAAGCATGAAATGAGTAAAAATGACTCGAAGTCGGTTTAATAATCTTATATTTGGTTTACTGTAATCTTACAAAAGGACATACTAGCTAAATTTGACTATAGTCAAGATATTTGCACTCATCTCTCATCGATTTATTTAGTCTCACTGCCTCTTCCACCATTCTTTTTCTCTTTTCCTTTATCCAATGGATGAAAAGTAGCATATAGCGTCTATCACTCTTAGGCTCTGGCTTTTTTACTTATCATGGATCTGGCGCCCCTGCTTTACCACCGATAACACACAAACCCACTTCAGCAAGGTAGCATGCAGCATGTTTTTTTTGTTTGTTTGGGTTTTTTTTGCTTTTGTAGCTGTTTTGATGGACATGTACCACTGCTGTAATTAATGTTGAAATGTTTTTACATTTCCTTTTTTTGTTGTGGCAATTTAGTTATAATCTACACATCTTGCCAAAAATTTAACATTATTGTTATTTATAAGCAATAGTTATAGCAATAAGCAAATAACTAAAATATGACTCAAACTCATCATCATCATCATCACCACAAAATCCAGTGGGATGTGATCTAAATTCACTGGGATGTGATCTAAATCCACTGGGATGTGATCTAAATCCACTGGGATGTGATCTAAATTCACTGTGATGTGATCTAAATCCACTGGGATATGATTTAAATCCACTGGGAGGTGATCTAAATCCACTGTGATGTGATCTAAATCCACTGGGATGTGATTTAAATCCACTGGGATGTGATCTAATTCCACTGTGATGTGATCTAAATCCACTGGGAGGTGATCTAAATCCACTGTGATGTGATCTAAATCCACTGGGATGTGATCTAAATTCACTGTGATGTGATCTAAATCCACTGGGATGTGATCTAAATCCACTGTGATGTGATCTAAATTCACTGTGATGTGATCTAAATCCACTGGGATGTGATCTAATTCCACTGGATTGTGATTTAAATCCACTGGGATGTGATCTAAATTTACTGGGATGTGATCTAAATCCACTGGGAGGTGATCTAAATCCACTGGGATGTGATTTAAATCCACTGGGATGTGAATTAAATCCACTGGGATGTGATCTAAATCCACTGGTATACTAAAATGGACACTGGTTCTGTTGGAGGATTTGTTTATTTGATGCTTTTTCCGTTCCGTTGTCCTGCACGTCTGCATCTGGATGTTTTCTCGTTGCGTCGTCCCTGCGCTTCCTCACTCCGTCACGTCTCGAGGTTTCGCGGTCGGTCGAGCCGCTTGCTAATGTGTGATCGTAACCTCGATGATCTGTTTGTCGGAGGTTGATGCACGTGCGAGCGATCTTCCGAAATGAAACGGCCTCCAGCTGTTGCTTTCTTCAGCCATTATCATCACAGCTGGATCAGAACCCCTCCTCCTCCTCCATCTCCTCCTCCTCCATCTTCTCTCCTCCTCCTCCTTACCCTCCATCTTCTTCTTCTCTCCTCCTCCTCCTTACCCTCCATCTTCTTCTCTCCTCCTCCTCCTCCATCTTCTTCTTCTTCTCTCCTCCTCCTCCATCTTCTTCTTTTCTCCTCCTCCTCCATCTTCTTCTCTCCTCCTCCTCCTCCTCCATCTTCTTTTCCTCTCTCCTCACTCTCCCTTTCGCTCTGATTACCACTGAAAATTCCTTTTGCTGACTGCAGCGATACCTATTATTTACCTCACACACCACTATGCTGGCATTCAGAGCTCCGCCTCCACCTCTGACTCTGCCTCTGACTCCGCCTCCTCACCTGTACTCACTAATGCACAAATCTCATTACGTCGCTGTAAACACGCTGGAAAATCCTTTGATACCTCAGGAAGCTAAAGAGCCTCTTTTACTTTTTGGCATTATTTGATGTTGTCAGACATGACGATCAAATAAATTTCCGGAAGGCACTCTGGTGTTGTGTTGCATTGTGTTGTTTTTTTTGTCTTGTCTCGTCTCGTCTCTTCAGCCTGCCGGACTCTGTAGGCTTTGATGTCTCTCTCAGTTCGTTTGTTTTTTTTTTCCCATCCTTTTAACCAATTCTGAATCTTGAACTCGTTCCAAATGAAAATTGCAGAAACAGCACCAGGCATCTATCACGACCCCCAGCTACAAAGGTATCGATTTCCCATTTGGGATGTGTTCTCGTTTACCAAAAATGGTTGTCAGGTTCAGACTGTGTCCTAACATCTATCTGGATTATGGTGGCATGCAAAAGTTTTGGCACCCCGATTAACCCCTGAAACAAAAGCCCAAACATTTTTAAACTTGTTTATTTTTTCTCAACTGTATTGCTTCTTTAGCAAGGACGCCCAGTGTGCCAGGGTTTTTCTTTCCTTCTCCTTTGTTCTAAATTTAGCGTTCAAGCTTCATTACTCAAGAGCTGAAACATACAGAAGCCACCCAAATGACCCCTTTCACATAGATGTGTCTCATAGACGTGTGCATGAACATCGTATCTGTGTGGATCCTGTCGCACGATGTGAAGAATAAAACACTCGGTGTTGTGGTGTTATGGGAAAATAATCAACAGAGGGGAAGTGTAGTGAAGCAGAGTCATTATTCCAAAGTGTTTTACTCCTCTTATACCACAGCAAATTCCCAATGGTGTTATTTATTAATGAAAGGCGTTTTATCCGTTTATAGTTACACTTAATGTTGTGGAAAGCTGTCACTTATGTTATAGCAGCTACAAACAGTCGTTCCCTCACCAGACTTGCTTTTTTCTTTCTCTTGGAGATAATAAGACATAAAAAAATAAAGATGCAGCTCGTCACGTTACCGAGAAACCACAAAAAAACATAAAATTCTCTGTCCTGAAGATGCTACAGCTTTACCTCTGACTGTTACAAAGCACTGATACTGGAGACTCCTTCCATACATGTTACATAAACACCTCCTTAGAGATAAACAGGCATTTTTGTAATCCGTTTATGTGGAGCGTCTGTCGTACGAGTCACTGTGATTGAGCTGTTGCTATAGTAACAATAAAGTATTATAAGTAGAAGGAGCGCATTAATATAAAGCTGCAGTACTGTCAGAGCTGCTGTTACAGAAAATTAATCACCACCTTCTGACCAATCAGAGTCCATTTGCAACAGTTTCAGTCCATGAGCTGATCTCTCAGCAAGCCGAGACGCTCGGGTTCAAGTGCGAGCACAAATCTTCAGGCAGGAATCAAAATGGCAGTAAAACATCAGCAGCAGTCTAACACTGACAGCCTTGACGCTTGTCTAATCACAGTGGGTGCAAAAGTTATGGCCCCACTCACATTTATAAAATCACGATCGGATACTTGTTTTTCTTCTCAAATGCGACTTCTGGAAATACAACATGAGCTTCGTATGAAATGGAAACATCTGAGACATTAAAGGAGCTGTTTGTAATTTTAGCATGCGCCACTGTCTGCGGTTAAAACACATCCGAGACGTTGTTTTTCACTCCTGAACAGAACATTCATATGGCTTCATACGCGTCATGAGTTGCCTTTCAAGGAACAATGGCAGCTCTGCTTTCAGGCAGTGGGCGGAGCCAATTTCAGGGCCAGAAAAAAAGCCAGAAATGAAGATTTCTTTCAATTTTTAGAATTGTAAAAGA
>CM074957.1:20637258-20639758 GCA_037577455.1 Pangasius macronema | reverse complement strand
CGCACACACACCATCGTCTGCTGCAAGCAGTAAAGCGGAGAAACAGCTACAGCTCTGTGTGTGATGCTTATCAGGAGTCTAGATCCGTACAGTGGTTGGTGTGTGTGTGTGTGTGTGTGTGTGTGTGTGTGCGTGCGTGCTGCAGTTCTGGCTGTCTCTGTGTTAATGAACGTGCTCTCTGCAGTGCGCCTCCGTGCCTTCAGCTCTGCCAAGGAAGATGTGCGTTAGAAAAGGAGATCACGTAGGCAGCAGCAGCAGCAGCAGCGAGGGGTCGAGCATGACGTGTTGAGATCGTTGCACACTCTCGTCAGAGGAACCCGAGTGCTTCTGCACCAACACACAATCATACGCACGCCGGAGCACACGCCTGCTTCGTCGAGGTTTATTCCGACCAAAATCTCTGCTTCAGCAATGCTGCGTACGGTGGAGTGCAAAAGTTTGTGTACCTTTAGGAAGAAAACACAAAGGTTTGATATATAGCAACAGGATAGTTTATATATCAGGTTTCATGGGTCACATTCCTCAGCAGGAATAACAAAAATAAATGGAAAATCAAACAGAAATCAGACTTAGACATTCGTGTTTTTGCTTTCTTTTCTGTTGATTTTGTCTCACATTTAGACTTAAATATGTAAACACACTCACACTCATGGGGGGGGTGCTAACTTTTACACTCTACTTTAAGTTTTAAGTCCATGACACTGATGTTGATCTACGATACAATTTTATGCAAAAAAATATTCCAGAACATACGGCTTTCTATAAAACTCCTTGCTAAACAAAACAAAACAAATCAGAGTGAAGAATTTCGGATTTATTTATTTATTTTTTCTTGGCCAATTCCCGCCCACCAGCCACCTCTCCCCTATCATAAGACGAATACTGATCACTAACACACTCGGAGGAAAGTGCTATCTGCCCTCTTCCACATACATGAGCTCACAGATGCCAACGATTGGCTAGTGTCACTGTGATTGACAGGACAGACCATTTTGTCAATGAGTAGCTCTTTTGTGGGCGTGGCTAAATGTAAATGCGCCATGAATGCACATGTAATTTATAGCTGAGGTGTTCATCAACGTACATGAGTGAGGACGAAGAAAATCGGCTGGAATCTTTTTGCAGCGTTTCTTATGACAAATCAGTCCTTCTTGTTGGTATTTGTACGATTTTGACACGAGACCCGGGCTCAGAGCAGCGTGTTTTGTTAAACAAATCGCTCATCTTACAGGAGACAGAAGGAATTGTTTGTGTGATATTGCTTTGATCAGATTCGAGCCTGCGCTGTGATATTAGAGATTTGATTTCGGATCTGGCTTTGAGTCAAGCTGCAGCGTTTCGGGATGCGCTTGGCATTTGTGAAAAAGAGAATAATATTTCTGAGCACGGGTGTTGTTCGGAGGATAAAAATGGATTATTAATGATAGTGTATTCCCGCCCAGAGCAGCTCGGTGCATTATTTTTTTTGGCACAGGGCCTGGATTGTTTGCCTCGCCTTTGGCTTTGCGGTTGTCGCTGCCGTCGCCACAGCTTTCTTTGTATCATCTCTCTTGTTGCTCGATTCTTTATTTAAAGCCGGGTATTTATTTAGTCCTATTTATGTGAAGATGTTTTGCAGCATGCATTGATTATTTTTAACAGCGTTTCGTGTCTCATGGCAGTTTGATAATTACAGCCTATGCTACTATGCTCGACGCTCGTTTTATCCTGATTTTAGCTGAACGGCTCCAGATTAGGATGACGGTGACATCTTGACCGGACGACTTGCTTCAGTACACACACGTTCCGATTAATTAACCTGACATTTTGGGTGGATTTAGGTTTAGGTTTTAGGTTTCTCCTCCTGGAAGGTTTGTAGGAACCCACAAAAACATTGTAGTAACCTCAGAAACATTATTCGAACTTTATTGCAAGAACCTTGTCAGGAACCCAGAAAGGTTTTTATTTATCTGACACAGCTATGTCAGGAACCTTTTCAGGAACTCATCAGGAATTTGTTCAGATCACTTTAGACACATTTCCACTGCAAGAATCTTTTCCAGGAACTTTTCTCAGACCCAGGAATTTTTCTAGAACTTCTGGCCTGTTCCCACGGCACAAACTTTCTCGGGGAACTTTTTTGAGTTTGGCATGTTTCAACCACAGGAACCTTTTCAGGGTCCCAGACACTTTTTCTGGAACTGAAGATCATTTTCAGGAACGTGAAGTGTTTCCAGAGCACAAACCGTTTCAGGAAATTTTTACAGTTAAAGTATACAGTATATTAGGCATGTTTCAACCACAGGAACCTTGCAGGTACTCAAGAACCTTTTCAGGAACGTGAGGCATGTTTCCATGGCACCCATCTTTTTTTAGGAAACTTTTCACGATCTTACAGCCTGCTCCTGTGGCACAAACATTTTTTTTTAAAGAATTATTTACAGTTATTAAGGAACATTAGGCATCTTTCAACCACAGGAACCTTTGCAAGGACCCAGGCACTTTTTCAGAAACTTAAGAA
>CM074957.1:20619196-20637224 GCA_037577455.1 Pangasius macronema | reverse complement strand
CCACGGACACGTGCGGACAGGTTCCTGAGAGGTTGTAGTGATCCTGCGCTCTGTGAGATGCTAACATCCTCCCTGTCCTTGTCCTGCTTTTTAGCAAACCACATGACTTTGGCAGAAAATAGCTCGCATCGAGACCACTTCGTTCAGACGTTCTCAGACCAGAGTGTGATTGCTGTGTTCTCAACCTGCCTAAAGAACCTCATCGAGGTGGAGAACCCACCAGGGTTCAGTAACGTCTGTAAAAATAAAGTGTCAGTAAAAGAAGAGACTGACTATCCCTCTCACAGAGCTTCAAAATACATCTGGAAATGAATAAGAAAAATGGAGACACATCTCATTAGCAGAAGAAAGCAAAAATGAACAGATACGACGGTCGGTTCAATCAGCCTTACACAGCAATGCAGTGGCATGGAAGAGAAGGACCCCAAGGGCCTCATGGAGGACAAGGATGTTTACAAGTTTGGATGGATTCGTATCTAGAAAATGCTATGCTTTTTTCCACACACACATCCACATGAACAGGACAAAACCCATTGGACTTCCAAGACCAATTGGACATACGGAGAGAGAAGCGTAGCCGTGTCATAGTTAGAATAAAAATATCTAACTTAGCACGAGTTCTTGTCCTTGAAGCCTCAGCAGTCTGATAGCGAAAAAACTTCCCAAAATACTCTCAGCCTGTCGGTCCACGGGGAGCTCTCAAGGAGATCTCTCTCGTTGTCAGTTCTCTCCTTTAGAGGACACAATTTCCCGAAACTTGCACACTTTATCACTCGAATTTCAGAGTGTCAGTCTGTCATCTGCCAGGGAAGATCATGTACCTGCCGCATGTGAGCTGCAGGAACAACCTGTAAAGATTTTTAGAATATTTATCGGGGGAAAAAATTCATATTTGAAAACATACGTTCTACTTTTAGTCCCATTCGTCCTAAACATTTCGGCTAAATTAGCCTCGTGCTAATTTCTGTTTTGATCGTCAGTAATGACGTCATGCTGAAACGGTCATTTGGTAATACTAAGGCCAAAACGGACTTCTTCCTGCTGATACGCAGTGTGAACACACGAAGGCTAATTACTTTCTAGCTTCACGTTTAAACAGTTTTGTTTCCTTCTTCTTAGGTTTCATGTTTACAGATTTGTAACAATTTGCAACGATCCTGTTTTGTATTCGAAGGCCAGTCGAGCCAGAAATCGCAAATGCAGCAGTTATGTGTTTGTCTTTAAATGTGTAATCGTTTTTGCTCCACATCATTCTTCTTATTCCACTGATGAGACCTTAACGCTTAATGCTAATGGTTTTATTGTCCAGCTAGGGATAGATTTTAGACTTTATCCCTCACATGTAATATAACGGACAGAATCCATTATGGCGTTCGAGTCTCTCAACGTTTCTGTCTTATTCCGTCTCGGGGAATTCATCTCACTTATTACCAGATTTCAGTCAAATCTGCTAGTTAATGAAATTGAACTATTCTTGCTGCTCACATCTCCGTGACCGTGCTGTTCATCATCATCTGAAATTCGTCCATCTGCTCAATTTTTGGTCAGGGACTTTTTTTTGTGTGTGTAGAATTGGGCTCATGAGTATTTTAGCGAAACAGCAGTTTCACCAAAACCACCAAGCATTAAAATCCAGAGGAGAGATGATATGAAAGCATGTTCAAGTCACAGCGGAGATGAAAAAAGATTTCGCTCCTCGATCTTTACGCATTTTGCGTAGGAACTTCGTAGTTTAACGTCGCTATGAGTAGGAGTTATCTCTAAAACCTACCAAAAGAATTTTTTCCAGCAATGAAAACAGCAGACGAGCCAGCTGACATGTACAATGATTGGCAGCTGTGTAGGATTCTCATTGTCTCTGTCTCATTGTAAGCCCCGCCCCCTTCCTTCATTTCGCATTACTAATCTCTCGTCTCGAATTTCCTGCACTGACGTGGCTTACTGCATCCTCGCTTTCTGTCACCGTAAATAACGAATGTTTTGAATGATTTGAGTTCTTTAAGGTGAAGTAATAAAATGCGTCAGTGTTTGCGTTCGACTTAGCTAACGTTAAATAGCATATAGCTAACATCAGATGACTAATAAATAATTTCTGCGGTGACTTTTCGAAAAAACCGACTTTCTCTATGCTCTGCGACGAGTAGAGGTCGGTCATCTCTCGATCTGATCATCCCAGAATCCACGTGACAGACGATATGAAAACGTCGTTGTGTACCGGAAAGGGTAGAGCGAATTCAGAAGTCACAAGTAAGCGTAAAATGACTTCAAACAACTGACTCTACGGATTCACTCACGGGTACCGCGGCAGGTAAGAGAGAAGAGAAAAAGAGAACAAATGCAAAAAAAAAACCGCTGATACGATGTGAATCTGTCGGAAAAGCGACAGCAAGTTTGATTCGCGCTCTGTTACTGTACTCCAGTGAGACGGAGGAAGAGCTGTTTTTAGAAGCTCGCCCTCTCGCGAGGGTTCACCCTCCCCCAAATCAGTGATGCAATATTCAGAGGGAGGCGAGCGAAGATGAATGAGCCATGTCACGGGACAGATGTGCGCAGGCAGACGGGGAGAAAAAAGGGGAGCTGGGGAAAAAAAAAAGAAGTCATCTGATCCAACCAGGGAGAAGAAGTGCTGAAGTCCCACAACATAGTGTATACACAGCTGTCTGAGACGGCAGCGTGCGTCCTCGTAGCAAGAGCGATTACTCTTAGACTGTTCCCGTTTAGAGTGCGAATATTTTCACGATCTTGAGTCGTTCTACGGCTTCAGTTCACAGCATTGTGTTATTTAGTGTCTGTTAGTCTGGGTTTTAACCTCATTTTTTTTTCAAAGCAGTGTTGATTCAAACGCTGGAGAAGATAACAGTACATTTAGCTGCACGGTACACCTATAAACGGACAAAAAAAACACATAACAATAGCTAAGCAATAATAGCCACAGTAGGTGAGTAGCTAGCTTAGCTAATGTTGCCTCTTAAGTAGTTGCTTAATAATAATAATAATAATAATAATAATAATAATAATAATAATAATAATGCATGAATTAAGTGATATAAAGTAGGTCACAGGATAAAAAGATTTAAAAAAGAAAAAGTACAAAATAAGCGTAAAAATTTAAAAATAAGTGCAACAAATGTTTGAAGAATTTTATAATAATGAAATAAAAATAAATGTATATAAAATTAAATATAAATAACAAAACAGAGGAAGTTTCATTTAACGTTCATTAACTTTTGTTAACAGATGTGTGCTCCTGACCAGCTTTGGAGTGAAGTTACACATCTTCCATGTAAAGCTAGATAATAAAATGATGTGTGTAGTTGCGTATAATTAGCGTAGCGGTGACGTGTTTGTGAATTGCACGTGAAAGGAAAGAGGAAACAGAACCATCCTGAAGTCGTAAAATTTGCCACTAATTCACACAAAGCTTGATGGAATTATAGCAGAGAATTGGATGAAGATAAAGTTACACACTGGACTTAAATTCGTAAATACAAATTCATTTATTGCTGATATGATTATGGAACAAGTGTATGAATATGTGGACGTGTATTTATGGGAAAAAAATCTGTGATTGCTTGTTGGCTAGGGCGCAAAACTAAAAAAAAAAAAAAAATTGAAAAAGAAAATGCTCCAAGCCAACGTGTCTTATCTGATTGACTACATTTTTGATCTAAAAAAGGGGTTGATAAGTGTATAAACCAATGTCGGACTCTGCACATACGCGCACATATCGGACTCTGCACATACGCTGTGTATAGCCTGAGACGTGTATGCGCTATGCGATACAATCCAGTAATTACTGACTCATAATTCTATCTCCTCTCTCTCTCTCTCTCTCTCTCTCTCTCTCTCTCTCTCTCTCTCTGAAACCGAGTCTGCGTTTATTTTGCGTCATTCATAAACTGATGCCATTTTTGAAATCTGGATCTAAAACACAGCAAAGAGTCACAGCAATGAGGATCCTGGATTCTGATTGGTCGGAAGCTGTTGATTAATTTTCTATGACAGCAGCTCGGACAGTCGTTCACAGCTTCATATTAATGCGCTCATTCGATATTAATATTAACATAACATTATCGTTTCTATAGCAACAGCTCATTCACAGGGACTTGTGCGCCGTTTGTTTGACGTAAAGAGATGTTTATTGGACATTTATGGAAGGAGTCTCCAGTGTCAGCGCTGTGTGTCTTTAAGTCAGAAGAGTTCACGCTTTGTGTTTTCTCGGTTACGTGACAAGCTGTGTTTTGGTTGTGTTATTAATTTCAGGAGAGAGAGACACTAGGATCTAACTTGGATGTCGAACGACATTAAACGTAACTATAAATGGATAAAAAGCATATTGTGATGTTCGGTAATTATTAATAAATAGTAATTGTTGGTTTTCACGACACCACATTCTCCTTATTTCGTGTGTCTCTGCGCCACAATATGACAGCTAATGTTTAAAAGTAAATGTAACTGCTGCACTAAACAGTGACAAGTGGGTGGAGCTAGAAACAGTGCAGGCCTCTGATTGGTCACTCTGATCCACCCTTAAAGTGTGCAGCATCCGGGTAAGAAGCGAGATCTCCAGCCACTCGATCTGATCATGTGATCACGTGAGTTTGTCGGAGGATGTAAGTGTTTCAGGCGCACGGTAAAAGGATTACAGCCCTCGTACAAATCCGCTTCCTCTCATATCGATTTTTTTTTCCAGCGGGTTTTTCTCGGCTCGGGAAGTGCTGACGTAGAGATGTTGTTGTTTTTTTTTTTCTTTCACGGATTCACTGGCTTCATTACCGAGGACGTTTGTCTCAGACATTTATTTAGTCGAATGTGTGCGGGTGAGCGGTAGTCAGTCCTCAGTCGTCGTCGCCGTGCGCACTTCGCAGGAAGTCTTTTATCTGAAGAGACTGAGACGTGAGGCACAGGGCTGTTTTTACACGTGTTTAGACACGGACGTAGCAAACCTGAACACAAGTAAGCGCTCGTGCTGAACGTTTCATGCGTCCCACGTGTCGGGATTATCCCGTGATAGGGATTATGTGGAGAAATGTTCAAATGTAATTTGACGTCATCACTCGGATCTCTTCAGCCCAGTGTAGTCTAAGGAATAAAACCCTGTGTGTTGTGCTGTAGCAGAAAATAATCAACGACAGGGTGGTGTGATGATGCGGAGTTTCACCCTGAAGTTCATTATTTTCCAATAACAGCCGAGCGTTTTATTCCTCTTACATCACAACAATTACAGTTTTTATTTATTAAAGAATTTAATAAATACTTTTTTTCCATTTATAGTTACATTTCATGTTGTGGAACATGACAAGGTGAGATGGTTACACACAGGACTGGATTTTTCTCTCTCTCACAGTGTCTCTCTCTCTCTCTCTCTCTCTCTCTCTCTCTCTCTCTCTCTCTCTCTCTCTCTCACAGTGTCTCTCTCTCTCTCTCTCTCTCGCTTATTCTTTGTCTCACTTTCTGTCTGTCTCTTTATGTCTCTCTATCTCTCTGTCTGTCTTTCTCACACAGTGTCTTTCTTTTTCTTTTTGTGTATCCCTCTCTCTCTCTCTTTCTCTCTGTCTCTCTGACTGTCTCCCTCTCTCTGGCTGTCTCTCTGACCCTGTCTCTTTTTAAGTATGTCTTTCTATCTCTCTCTCCCTGTCTGTCTGTCTGTCTCTCTCTCTCTGACTCTGCTTCATCTCTCTTTGTATTTCTCTCCCTCTCTCTCTCCCTGTCTCCCTCTTGCTCTCTGACTCTGTCTCTCTCTATCTCTCGCCCCCCCTCACCCTGCTCAAAACATAGACACACACACACACACACACACACACACACACACACACAGGTCTGTTGAAAGGCGACAAGTCTCTTGTGGGTAAGTCACACTGGCTGAGTATAGAGAGACTGAGAGAGACTGAGAGAAAGAGAGAGAAAGTGTTTGTGTGTGTCAGTGTGTGTTAGGTGACGTCAGCGTTACTCTCCTCTCTCATTCTGCACAGTTTGTCATGTGCAATGTGTGATTTAGAGGTGTGTGTGTGTGTGTGTGTGTGTGTGTATGTGTGTGTGTGTGTGTGTGTGTGTGTGTGTGTGGTGTCATCACTCAGCTTGTTTTACTGCAGGAACAGAAACACAGCGGTGATTTAAGAGCGACCTTCTGCTGAGGATTCAAATCCAGATTAGATAAAGATCCCTCATTACATGACGAGGTGCAGTGTGTGTGTGTGTGTGTGTGTGTGTGTGTGCGTGTGTGTGTGTAAGACAGACTGCTCCTGGCTGTCTGCATGTGTGTTCTAGTATATATCTATGTGTATTAAGTAGATTGACCGCTGACTCTCAGTTCTTTGTGTGTGTGTGTGTGTGTGTGTGTGTGTGTGTGTGTGTGTGTGACAGAGAGAGAGCGAGAGAGAGAGAGAGACGGGCACAAAGGTAAAGAGAGAGACAGACAGACAGACATAAAAGGAGAGACAGACAGACAGACAGACAGACAGAAACAGAGACACAGAGAGGGAGAAACAGAGAGGAAGACAGACAGACAGAGAGAGAGAGAGACAGAGAGAGACAGTGAGGAAGACAGACAGACAGGGAGGAAGACAGACAGAGAGAGGCAGAGAGGCAGACAGAGAGGCAGACAGAGGGAGAGAGAGAGACAGAGAGGCAGGTAGACGGAGAGACAGAGAGGCAGACAGAGAGAGAGAGAGAGACAGAGAGGCAGGTAGACGGAGAGACAGAGAGGCAGACAGAGAGAGAGAGAGAGAGACAGAGAGGCAGGTAGACGGAGAGACAGAGAGGCAGACAGAGAGAGAGAGAGAGAGAGAGACAGAGAGGCAGGTAGACGGAGAGACAGAGAGGCAGACAGAGGGAGAGAGAGTTCACAATGTAATACTGCAGGCTGAAAATCCTCAGGCTGTTTCATCTATAAATATTGGCCTCCTTTTTTCTTTAATTTACAAATCAGGAGCTCTTTTTCATCTGTATTCTCTCTCTCTCTCTCTCTCTCTCTCTCTCTTTCTATTTCTTTCTCTCTCTTTATCTGTCTGTCTCTCTCGCTCTTCCTACACATCTCAGAGTCATATATTATATGTGGAGGATAAAGCCGGAAGCAACAGATAGAGAAAAGACACACACACACACACACACACACACACACACACACACACACACACACACACACACACACACACGTCGGTTAACGCCAGGTTGAATTAGCGCATGGCCGACACACTCTGCACTGGAGAGCAGCACATCATTAATCCAACATGTCAGAGATCACAGACAATGAGGCTTCATGTACACACACACACACACACACACACACACACACACACACACCCCTCTCTCTTGTAAGCTGTTTGAGTTCCTGCCCTCTATTAACTTCTTTTCACCGTGGGATTCATAAGACTCCTCTGAATTCAAGTATTCTAAAGTTTAATTTTCTAATTTTTCAAGTTTGATTAGGTGTCGACGGTTCTTTTTTGTTTTAAAGTGAATAATTACATTTTATTCAATTTAAATAATATCTAATCCAATTCTACAACGGAATTGCCAAACAGGAAGTGAGGTCACATCTTGGTAACAAAACTTGGTGCATATTTTTAGCGACATGAGCTTCGAGATCATTTGGCTACTGGAAACAGGAAGTGAGGTCACATCTCAGCGGTGGAGTGACATATTGCCGTCAGGTTTGATATATCTCACTGGGAACAAGCGCTGATGGTCTTCCGGTCCTCCTCTGGTCCCCGTAATCGCTGCTTGTAGTTACATATTTATTATTATTACACCGATTTTTTCCCACGTGCTGAACTAGAAAAGTCTCCTACAATCATTTTACTTCCTGTTGTCATATTTATGTATTTAATATTGCTCTCAAATGGCATTAAATCATTTTTTTCATTACCCAAAGACATAAATGTCGGGGGTGAAATATTGCGGTTGCGGTGTGCAGTCATACAGCAGAGCTAGACTTCATAAAGCGAATCTCCAGAGTGGATATCGAGCCGTAGCTGAAGGCGTAAATAGCGAGGAACTGCAGTAAAACACACACACACACACACACACACACACGCACACACACACACCTGATCGAATCGTTAATGGAATGTCATTTAGTGTGCATAGCTTATGAAGGGAAGTGACAGGCTGTTTGTAGTGAACGTGAGGAATTTCTAATCTGTGCTCCGGATCCGNTCCGACTCGCCGAGCTTACGGAATCACTTCTCACTGCACTCGCGCTCCATGAAAGAAACTCCGAAAGTGGAAGATAAGTAGGTCGCCAACTTCTGCTGCTCCTCCTGAGTTCCTGTCCGGATAAAAAAAAAAACGAGAGAGAGAGAGAGAGAGAGAGAGAGAGAGAGAGAGAGAGAGAGATTTATTAAATGGTAATAGAGCCATGATCTATTTATAGCATGCTGATAATTTACATCCCTAAGCAATAAACTACGTGTTTAACATTTTTTTATGAAGCCCAAACCCCAACAGCCACATTTGTTTGTGTGTGTGTGTGTGTGTGTGTGTGTGTGTGTGTGTGTGTGTGTGTGTGTGTGTATCCGTCTGTGCTAAATAAGGCTTAAAGCAGAAGCAGGACATGGAGATCTGACCCATTTCATGTTTCTCCTGCTTCAGGTGTGAACGAGGCAGATGGCACACGCTAACTTCTAACACGAATATGGACCAAGATATAAAGTAAAGTAAACGAAGATTATAGACTGCAAATTAAGTTGTAGCAGATTGCAGATTGCAGATTCGTTGGAACAGTTAGTTATGGTTATGGTTGTTGGTCACATGACTAAATATGAAGATGCTTTGGAGAGTTTTCTGTGCTGGTTGTCCAGAAAAAAAAGTCTTTCTACAAACTGTAATTCCTTCATTTCTGTGAAGTTATGAACCGACGCTAAACACCAAGATTTGGAGAAAAAGTCATAATATTTGGAGAAAATCTCCTCACTGATCGACACGCCCTCTTCCAATGTCACACAGTTGTAATATCTGATAATATATCTGTTGTAATATCAACAAAAGAAACAGAAACTATAACAATAACCAAGTCTCGCGTTTTATTACACAATACAGAAGCGTTTGGTGTACAATCCTGTCACAGTGTTATGAATTTATTCTCAAAATATTACAACCATATTCTTAAAATATTATGACTTTTCACGTTTCATGTAATATCTAAAATATTGTGACTTTTTTTCTGAAATATTTCAACTTTTTTTCGTAATATTATGATTTTTTTTTTATCAAAATATTGCACTTTTTTTTCTAAATATTGTGACTATTTTCTGAAATATTACAAATATATTTCAGCTTATTTTTACTCAAAATATTGTTGCTTACTTACTCAAAATATGTTTATCCTAAAAATGTTGACTCGGAATCTTGCACTATAAATCTTTTTTAAACAGCCCTAAAACAGTGTTATGCCTTTCAGGATATTTTTCCCATCAAGTCTTTATTTGCAGTGACAACCCATTACAGAAGTGTGTGTGTGTGTGTGTGTAGCTGGTGTTGTCAGGTTCGCTCGCTCAGATCGGCTCTGTCTCTCTCTCAGTGGACTCCCAGGAGCGCTGTTTGTCTGCTCGGCTATGACAAGCCAGAATTACTCTGCTGGCAGCCAATCAAATTTAAATAGGAGAGCTGATGAGGGAGAGGTCAGGCTCCGAGATCGTAACTCATTTAACCACTACGGCTCGGTTTCTTCTCCATTAAAGCTTCGCTAAGGTGTGGGGGCGCTCTTCATGTCAGCTTTTTGCTTTTGTGTGTGTGTGTGTGTGTGTGTGTGTGTGTAGAAAAATAGTAATAAAGCATAAATGATGTGTGACGCATTGATTCTTCATCCTGCAGCTGTTGCAGTATTAATTATGTGGTTTCTCGGAGAAGTGGAAGTGATTTGATTAAATTTCATGGTGTGGAGCTGCAGGGCAACACACACACACACACACACACACACACACACACACACACACACACACACACACACACACACGCACACACACACACACATGTCATCTCTTCTTCTTTTCTACCTGTGTGTGGACTGCAGTTAAATGCAACTAGATTAAATCCATTTAGAGAAAAAAAGAGCTTGTGGGTTTTTGTTTGTTTGTTTGTTTGTTTGTTTGTTTGTTTGTTTGTTTTCATGTGCACTCGTCTTTTCGGCGATGGCGGCTGAAGACCAGACGGACAGCACTAACAGGGCGTGACCGTAGAGTTCTCTGCGGAATGACAGCAGCGCTAATGAGATTAGCAATCTGATGATGTAAACACAAAGGAGTGGAGGTTAGGAGCATCCTCAGGCAGAGCTGCAACTTTAAAGAACATGCATGCATAGGAGATGAAAGGATAAAGAGAGAGAGAGAGAGAGAGAGAACAACAGATGGTGAGGGGGTAAGGAGGGCAAGACAGGAAGAGGCTGGAGGAAGAAATGAAAGAGAAAAGGATGGAGAGAGTGAAGTCGGGTTAGATAGAATGGTCAGAGAGAGAGAAGGGGAATGTGAAAAAAAAGATTGAGGAGAAGAGAGTGAAAAGAAGTGATGGGGAGAGAAGAAACGGTGGAGAGTGAAAGAGAGAAAGATGGGGGTGGAAAGAGATAGTAAGATGGTAAGGAGAGATAGAGAACGAGGAATGGTAAGAGCATGATGGATAGATAAAGAAAGGGATCATTACAGAGAAGAAGGAACGAAGAACAAGAGACGGTGAGAAAGAAAGTGATGGAGAGAGCAGGAAGAATATGAAAGAAGGAGATATAGAGAGCAAGAGACATTGAGGGATGGAGGAATGGAGCGAAAGAATGGGATATTTAAAGAGAAGAAGTGATGAGAGGACAAAAAGTGACAGAGATGGTGAGAAAGCAATGGATGGAGAGAAAGAGGTTGTTGAGGGAAGGATGGAGGGAGGGAGGGAGGGAGGGAGGAAGAGAATGGATAGATAATGAAAGAGGGTTTGAAGAAATGATGGAGAGAAAAAATAAAGGAAAGAATCATTTCAGAAATAAAAAAAATCAGGGGAAAGAATGGGGAGAGAGAGATGAGAGAGAGGAAAGGATGGAGACAAGGATGGAACAAAAGAACAAGGGATGGCAAGAGAGGAAGGGATAGAGGGAATAACTGATGCTGAGAAAGGAATGGATAGACAGAGAAGACAGAAACAGTCAGGGATGCTGAGAGAGAGAGAACAGACAATGGAATGGGGTGATAGGAAAGGATGGAGAGAAAGAGAAAGGGCTAGAGGAGAGAGATATTAGGGAGGGAGAGAGAGAAAATGTGGGATGGTAAGTGGAGGAATAAGAGAGAGGGAAGGATAAATAAAGAAATGGGTGGTTACAGAGAAGAAGTGGTAGAGAAGACAAAAGAATAAAGGGATGACAGAGAGGAAAGGATGTAGAGAGTAGGGGATGTTTGCAGAGAGGGAGGGATGGGAAGAAGAAGGGATGCTGAGGGAGAGAGAGAGGGGGGGATGGAAGTGGAATGGTGAGACAGAAAGGGATGGAGAAGAAAAGATAACATAAAAGATAGAATAATGGAGGATGAAAAACAAAGATGGAAAGAGGAAGTCATATATATATATAGAAAGAGATAAACAATAGGAGTAAGGAACAGAGAGAAAGAGAACAAAGGATGAGAAAGGAAAAAGACAGGGAGTGAGAAAGGGAGGAATGTGAGAGAGGGAGAGAGACAGAACAAGGGATGGTGAAAGAAGGAGGAATCAGAGGGAGAGGGTGAGATAGATAAAGAAGTGATAAGATGAAAAAAGAACAAAGGATGAGAGAGAGAGAAAGAAGCTCAAGCTGGTTAGAAAAGAATGGATGGAAAGAAGAAGGGATGCTGATAGAGAGATAAATAAGAAGTGGAATGAAAGGATAAAATAAAAGAGAGAACAATAGAGTGTGAGAGAGGGAAAGGTGGAGAGTGAGGAAGGGAGGAATGTGAGAGATGGACAGAAGGGATGGTGACAGAAGGAGGGATGGATAATGAAAGGGAGAAGAAGTGATGAGATGATAAACCAGGGATGATGAGAGAGAAAGGGATAACTGAAGTGAACAAAATGAATTGAAAAAATTGAATTATAAAGCGAAATGAACGGATGCTAAACCGAAATGATCGGACGCTAACCTGAAATAATCGGATGCTAACCTGAAATGATCAGATGCTAACCTGAAATGATCGGACGCTAACCTGAAATGATCGGATGCTAAACAGAAATAATCGGACGCTAAACTGAAATGATCGGATGCTAACCTGAAATGATCGGACGCTAACCTGAAATGATCGGATGCTAAACAGAAATAATCGGATCCTAAACTGAAATGATCAGACGCTAAACTGAAATGATCAGACGCTAACCTGAAATAATCAGATGCTAATCTGAAATGATCGGATCCTAAACCGAAATAATCGGATCCTAAACTGAAATGATCAGACGCTAACCTGAAATAATCAGATGCTAATCTGAAATGATCGGATCCTAAACCGAAATAATCGGATCCTAAACTGAAATGATCAGACGCTAACCTGAAATAATCAGATGCTAATCTGAAATAATCAGATGCTAATCTGAAATAATCGGATCCTAACCTGAAATGATCAGATGCTAACCTGAAATGATCGGATGCTAAACTGAAATGATCGGATCCTAAACTAAAATGATCGGATCCTAAACCGAAATAATCAGACGCTAAATTGAAATGATCAGACGCTAAACTGAAATGATCAGATGCTAATCTGAAATAATCAGATGCTAATCTGAAATAATCAGACGCTAATCTGACATGATCGGCTGCTAAACTGAAAGGTTTGTATGAGAGATGAACTACGAGCGGCGAGCGAGTTTCCAGTGTGATCGGACGTCAGATCGGACGCGTCTGACCTCACTTACGCGTTCATTAGGGTCGTTTCCTTTATTCGTTTCCTAAAACGAAAGCAGCTGGTAAAAGTTGTCGAGGCTTGCGCCAGTGTGGCTCTGTGAGAGCTGGAGGCTTCAGCGTCTGCACTGGGAGTCGGGTTACTTCATTACGTCTCGTTTCTGTCTCCATCAGCTCATTAAATATTGACAGGAATCAGTCCTCGAGGGCTCAGAAATGCTTCTCACATCCGTGTTGTGACACGCTGACTGACACACCTATCTGTCGCGGGTTTATCCGCCGTGAGCTCCGTCCTGGCTCGGGTTTCATGCTGGATCAGAGGTTAATGGCTGTAGTGGATACACACACACACACACACACACACACACACACACACACACACACACACAGACGATAGGTCAGGGGTGGAGAACGTTAGTGCACCATCAGTAGGACTAATGAATGAGTACGCAGTTTAAGGTTAATTGATTGACACCTAGCTTTAGGGTACTCGAGGGTTTAGAGGGCGTATTGATTAATGTAAGTAGCGAAGCCTGCAGTAAAAGAAACATTATTTAATTATTTTACCGCAATCCTACACATGGTGCTGCAGCAGTTCATGCAGTGAATCACATGATAATGCCCTTTCTGGCTGCGGTTCAGCCTTTTTTCCACTTTCTCTCTCATGGAATATCGATTAAACCTCACCATGGTACATACATAAAGAGACACATAAACACATAGATTTCAAAATCTAAAGAAAGAAATCATTTACTCCTGATTCCACTCATTCAATGTCTTAAATGCTTCCTTTTTTTTGCAGCAAAAAAAATTTAAATATGACAATCTCATATCTATTTTTTTTTTTTTTACCACAAAGTTTGAAATGAAAATAAAAGTCAGCTGCATTGTTGCTAGGTAAAGTTAGCTAGCTACCTTTAATACCTCATTAATACTCTAATACAGTTCATATCCATCCACTAGGCCTCACTGCGGAATGATGGATAGATGTAAAATTCCCCTGAAGTCGTCTAAAAACGAAGAAAATGAGCTCTTGTTGTTGCATATCGTTAGCCTCATAGCATAATTGCCCAAGTCATATTTGGTCAAACATGACTTAGGCAATTATGGTATGAGGCTAACGATATGTTTTAAGTTTGATCCCCAGTGAAGAGGTTTCGGCTTGCACTAACGTACGTTAAAAGGCAAAATGCAAGTACGTAAAGTCTGTAGTGTTTTATCAGGATAATCAATAATCAAAACCAGGAACAAAAAACATGAAAAACTTGGACTTAAAGACACGAATCACGAGACAAAACAGGGAATAAGTGGACAAAAATAAATGAGGATATAACACATAAAAGGTGAACACAATCATGCAACAAAGCAATGACTGGACAGGGGCGAAGACAGGAATAACCATAACCACGTAAGCACATGTCGCTCGTTGCTATGGGAACCATGAAGGTTAAGAGACTGCAGTTAAGAGTTATTTGACAATACCTTTTCTAAGCAATAAATCATAATAAGTTTCATATACAAACAATGTAGCTAAGTGAGAGAACCTTATTTATACATTAAATGTCTGTATTTAAACATTTAAGTTCAAAGTGGAACTATTTTATCATTCACATCAGCATCAGGAGGCGGGGCCTAAATGGACAGAAAGGAAAAAAAACAAGATGGCCGCCCTCATAACGTGTTGAATTCCGCTGTGTCCTAGGTTTTGTATATATTTTCTTCACTTTTTAGCTACGCTAGCGTTGTATCTCCTGAGAGGATTTTTAAGTAGCAAATATTCGTTATCTTCACACAACGTCAAATTCTTGTCAAAGAATAGCATTCTTCACTGAAAGTCAAGTTCTTAAGCTAACATGAGCTAACATGACAAGATTTCTGAGAGAAAATTCATAAATGTTATTATTCATTGTTGTTTTTAGAGCCATACTCATACACATGCTAATTACTCTTCACTGCCAATGCTATCTCGCTAACTAACATTTCTGAGAGGATTTCTAGAAGATGTCAACTTTAGATCGGCTACAGCGATGTTTACGACCTAGCGATGTTTCTGCTCGATTATTAAACCGCCTCCAACATGTATCACTTCGATCGTCCTGGAAAGCCAGTGTTAAACGTTTTGCTAAGCGCATGCTAACTGCACTAACTGTTACTGCAACTTTCTGCAGATCCTGTATCTTCTTTACCTTCTTTCTTTTTCTTTCTTTCTGAATAATGGCAGTGTAACTGAATTTCAGCATTTATTTAATCAATCCTGATAGAGAGGGATTAGCGAGAAAGAGGAAAAGGGATGGGAAATGGAGAGGGAATGAGAAACTGATGAAAAGTCAAGAGCAGGTGTTGTAAGCTTGGTGTGTGTGTGTGTGTGTGTGTGTTAATGTGAGTGGAGAGGTATAATTAGTGTAGAGGGAGCAAGGTAGAGACCCTCCCTCTTTCCAGAGCAATCAACAGGCCAATCACCAGCTAACCTCGCTCATTTAACAAGCTCACAACCTCCCTACACACACACACACACACACACTCTACAGAATTTTTTTTCACTCCCGACTCAGTGATCTTTTTTGTTGAAGAATAGGTGATGCACTAAAGCTTTCTTTACTAGATTTTTTCATTAAAAAGGTTTATAATTTTATGATCTATGCTATTTTTGCTAACTGGCTAAATTCTTTGGTTATTAATTGGTTAATAAATGCTAAAGTGGCACAATTTCTATAAAAATGTTGTCTATAGAAATATTGTCTGGTTTATCTAAACATACGAAACTCTTATTTATTTATTTATTTATTTATTTATTTATTTATTTACACTCTCTCACACACACACACCTGCTATCCGGAAGCACATCATTAAATTCTTTAAATAATTGAAATGGAGACGTGCTATATCGAGGATTTTGAAACATATTTAATCATTAAATTGCTATAAAATCAGAATAGATGTCTGAGTCAAAGGGACAGCCGTCATTTTCTACGCAACATGAGGTTTAAGTGGCTTTAGTGCAGGTAAGTTCTCATTATTGCAGGGCATGACCTCTCTCACACACACTAACGCATCCCACACATAACACTTACTCGAGCCGTCTGAAAGGCTGCCAGCCGGCATTGATGGCTTTTCCTCAGTTCTCTGTAGTTTAATCTCTCTCTCTCACACACACACACACACACACACACACACACACACACACACTGCTTTCAAACACTACTTTACTCCTAATTATTAAAGAATTTATTATGCTCATTAAAACAGTCTACTTTGAACATATTGAGGATCAAAATTTATTTTAAAATGAATAGAATAGTCCAAAAGAACCTTATAATTCCAAGGTCTTGATATTCAGACATGTTTTTCTGTGATTAAAGAAAATTACTGCTTAGTTTACATCATCGACGAGTGTAGACAATGTAGTTGCGTAAACATAAACATTCTGCAAAGTCCGCTTGAGGTACTAAGGATATTTTTCTGTCCATTAGCATGTTTTGTTTATGTTTCCTGTTTGTTTTTATAATTTGTGACTCCAAATTGAGCAAAAATTTAGCTTTAGCTGGAGAACCGACATCCTGAACTAGCTAGCTTAACTTTGATAATATTACTGATGAACAAATTTGTAGTTGCCGTGGTAACATTACATTTCAACAAGTTCAGCTGCTGTTAAACAAATTTTTGAGAAAAATAACGAAATCCCTGAAATCCCGTTCAGCTTGACTTGCGGCAAACGCGAGCTAGTTTATTAGCTCTTAGCTAGCAGACTGACAGGAAGACATTTTATAGATTGTCTTTATAGATATCTTTAATTGAATAGTTTTCAAAATGTCCTAATGAATGATGTCTGATGGTCATGAGTTGAGGAACATTATTTCATTTTGAGCAACATTAGGACGTGAAGTGTTTGGATAAAACCTTCCAGTGAGATGCATCACTCATTTCTACACGGGTGAAGAAAAAACTATTTAAAATACACACTGCTCTCTCATTGCCAAATCACTAGCTGGCTAATCAATATCTCTGCTGGGGAACACTCAATCAGTGTCTCTATATTTTATTAAAAGTCCCACTCCGAAACAGGAGATGAAATGCCCGAGGATGACGGAGGCAGCTTTTTATTCTGGTAATGAACGCGCTGCAGCACGGCTTTCTGAAATTAAACAATCAAACAAACCCCTCAGTTATTCCGGTGACGTTAAACATACGTGAGTGGACCGGGTTCTCGTCATAGATGATTATGTGATTGTGTGTGTGTCTGTGTGTCTGTGTGTGTGTGTGTTTGCTGTACTGTTTCTGCTCTCATGCTGTGAGAGGACATGACAGTTTCTGGCCCTTTAAGCTTATATAAGAACCCTAGTTAGCATCGCTGTAAAGATGAACAACATTTATAAATCTATACATTTAAAAATTCTTTCAGAAAGCTTATAAATTTGGCTACCTTCCTGTCAAGTTACTTCGTGTTAGATAACTGGCTAGCATTAGCAATAATGTTGTTGTTTTTTTAATTCATAGACGTTTAAAAATCCTCTCAGAAATCCTGCCAGGTTAGCTCATGTCAGCTAGCTAGTTAGCGTTTGATGTTAAGATTATGAACATTTATGAATATTTTTTAAAGTTCCTCTCAGAAATCCTGTCAGGTTAGCACAAGCTTATGATGTTTATGAATACAAGTTAATCCTTTCAGAAGTGATAGCTAGCTGATCATGATAGCTAACTAGATAACGTTAGCATTAACGTTAGTAAAAGCTCATAAACACATGAATCCTGTCATGTTAATTCACATTAGCTAACTGACTAGCATTATCAATAAAGTTTTTAAATATTTATAAACTTTAAAATCCTTTCAGAAATCCTGTCAGGTTAGCTCATGTCAGCTTGCTAGTTAGCATTAGATAATAAATAAAAGATGAATATTTGTGAGTATTATGAGAATTAATGTTCCTCTCAGAAATTAGCTAGCATGTTAGCATGTTTTCTAGCTAGCTGTGAAATATTATGACATTTTCTAATCTGTAAACTAAAAATCTGTGACTTAATACCTGGCTAGCAAGGTGGCAATTAGATTATGAACAAGGTTATGTTATTTTAATACGAACATGACTTTAAAAAAACCTCAGAAATCCTGTCGAGTTAGCTCATGTCAGCTAGCTGGCTATCAGACTCTGGGGAAAAACAACCTCAAATGTGAACAGCTACTTTTTCTTTTTACTTATTTAT
>CM074957.1:20605003-20619096 GCA_037577455.1 Pangasius macronema | reverse complement strand
CTTTTTTTTTATCCTTTTATTTTTTTTTTAATTTATATATATATATATATATATATATATATATATATATATATATATATATATATATATATATATTTTTTATTTATTTATTTATTTATTTTTTTATTTATTTTTTTTTTTTTGAATAACACCCTAATTTCCATATCAGTTGGATTGAAAAGATGCATTCCCCCTTTTTCCTCCATGTCTGCAATCTTCTCATGGCTTCTTACCACTCATTAACCAAATCTTAAAGACAATCTCTCCATTGTGGCTCGGACAAAAACCTTTTAAAGCTTCAGCTGGATTGAAGTTCAAAGAGTTTAGACGTTTTGACAATCCTCATCCAGACGGGATTATTATTAGACCGCGAACCCATCAACCTTGGGGCTCTGGAGATTTGACAAATCTCAGATGAGTGACAGAATTAGACAAAAGGAAGCTTTCCATGCAGAGCCACTTTCCATTTTTGTTCCTTGAACTTTAATTAAGAATGTCATTAACTTTGATCAAATATCTCCGTGACATCAAGTCTATTCTGGGACGTTCTCAGGATTTGAGAGCGTTTATATTCATGGGTGTTTTATTCTTCCTGACATTCATGATCAATGACATTATATCCATCAGCACAATGTTTCATTTATCATAGTAAGGTCTCTGGTCTTTTTTCTCTCCAAACCACAGGACGTGAAGTCGACGTTCTTCCAGTTTGGAGCGTCCATCCAGCAGGAGGCGCTGCTGATGTTGAACATCATGGAGGAATACGACTGGCATGTGTTCTCCATTGTGACGAGCAAGTTTCCAGGATACCAGGACTTCATCGCCATCCTTAAGACCACGGTGGACAACAGCTTCGTTGGATGGGACCTGCAGCACACCATCACGCTGGATGCAGTGGAAGGCGTGGACGGAGCACGGGCTCAGCTTCAGCTCAAGAAGGTGCAGTCGCCCGTCATCCTGCTCTACTGCTCCAAAGACGAAGCCGCATACATCCTGGAGGAGGCGCGCTCGCTTGGGCTCACTGGTTTCGGATACATCTGGATCGTACCCAGTCTGACCACGGGCAACCCGGACATAACGCCTGACGAGTTTCCGTCAGGCATGATCTCCGTCTCCTACGACGACTGGGACTATCCTCTGGAAGCACGGGTTCGAGATGGGCTTGGGATCATCACTACAGCTGCGGCGGCCATGTTGAAGGAGTTTGGTGACATTCCTGAAGCCAAGACCAGCTGCTATGGGCAGATGGAGAAGGCCAAGCTGCCGCCAAGTGCACTTCACAAGTAAGTGAGCCAGTTTTGGTGCTTAGATTGATTTTGTTTTTCTCTCATTCATGTCATTAAGTCAGGCAATTAGTAAGGAATCAAAACTGTGCTAAAGTTCATTAGCCTTGGCTAAAACTGTGATTAACTGTGTTAATTCATACATTAAATTAAGTAGTTTATAGTTATAGACTATATAGTAAAATACTCTGGCAATTCCATAGATATACTTATTAAAAGTTACCTTTTTCTTTACTTTTGCTTTTCTTGTTTTAAGCTACATTCTGTACAATTTATTTTTGTTAGAAATGAAACAAACAGAAGAAAAACACAAAACATTATTATTGAGTCAGGGCACAAAAATGTTTCATAACACGAAATGTTAAACATCATTCCACTCCAGCTTTAGGCATGAAAGAAGTCTGATTACATGGTGACAGACAGGAGCTTGCAGCCAATCAGGAGGGATTTAGGGAAGCTAGCAGATTTATCCTCATTGCGGAATTTGTATCGTTACCCAGTTGCGAAGATGCTGATCTAGAGAACTTGGTTAGTTCCTAATAAGAGGTGTTTGTGCATTTCTCTGAGCAAGTTTGTGTATACTTACTCAATGTGTATATTTATTGCTCTGCGTTTCAGCTAGTGTGCTAACACTATCTCTCTTGTATGTTGCGTTTTTTTAAACAAAATTTGATTTGAACAGATTTGATAATGAAATACATGGATAAAAATACACACATCATAAGCGACCAGAGATGATAGTATTGTTCTCTGTGTTGTATTTTAGATAATTATCTAGAGCTAGTGGGTTCAACATCTATAGATGTCAGAAATGTGTGGCACTATGTCCATTACCAGCAGACTTTATTTTTTTTGCTCTTTCACCTGGTACTCAGTAACTATGACAGTTCTGAATATTTGTTACTTCTCTAAAAGCCTCTGCACTAAATATTGAAGAAACGTGAGCAGGTCATTATATCCACAGAGCTACCGATAATTGGGTCGCATCCCAAATTGCTCTACTAAATAGTTTGCGATTGCTATCTTGGCGTAGTACTTAGTGTGTCTTTATGAGCTTTGGGATGCAATCATGAATTCTCTATGAACGTGTATTGGCATTCAGATAATGGGGATATCAGCAGTCTAGGTCATAAATGTATATTGAATTCTCTTTCACCATGTCCAGCTGTTTTATATTGCCTTATACAGAAAACACAACTGCACATCAGTACCAGGTGTGAACTTAACGACCAGCTCGGATCATTAGTTATCCAGGTATCGATATCCAGACGCTCATGACATGTTAATGGTGTAAATGAGCTGCAATGGCTCAAAGGCAGTGTTACTCAGTCCCTTCCAGCAACATTATCACCTCAGTGTGTGTGAGTGTGAATGTGTGTGTTTGAGGCTCCTGACTGTCCGGTATATTTGCCACTGGACATGATGAGTAACACAAAGTGTGAGAGGCGTTTGAGTGGAAATGTGATACTAAGGCTGTGAAGGGGAAAAGAGTCGAGATTAAAAAAAACACCCAAGAGATATGGAAAAGAGAAGATGGACAGGCCAAGAGAGAGAGGGGGCCTTACACTAAAATTGTTGGAACTGTACCAAGTAAGCGATATTTCATGTGAAAAGAAAGGCTAAAAGAAGATATGTCTGCTGACCTTACGCTAACCTTAACCTGTGTGCGTACCTTTTTGTAAGCACTGGCTTGTATGATTTCTTTTAAATTTACTTGCCCTGTAATTATACTAAGCATCAACTGCTTTTCAAATGATTCTCGTCTTATTGCGAAATTTCAAGTACTCGCTCGGTGCTATCAGGAACTGTTGATCTGAAATGCATTTCATTTGTATTAAAATATTCTCATAAACACGCTAAACGGTAAACAGACGGCCATATTTGATTACAGCATCGAATGTGATAAAGGCCTTTCAGGAGAATGAATAGATGAATGGATGCGTATGAAGCATGTAAGACTTCAAGAATAGGAAATTAATCTCTTCGCAATGTGTAACGTGACACACATTTGCAGCCGAGAGCGGGACGGAGTATGAATGAGCAGCAGGGAGTCTTGGCTAATACGTTAAAGCGCTCTCCAATTGTAAAGAGCTCTTGAAGAGCCCCGCTGTGATGTTCTGCTCATCCCTCTGCTCGTTTCTGCTCTCAGGTGGAACTGTTTTGACCACGCCATGTCAGCCTTCGGTCCATATGTCCTGTCCGCTATGGGTGCCAGGACGGTCATAGTAAACGAGAGAGGAGGGGGGCGAAATGTAGCGAAATGCCCCATTTACAGTGGAGCGAAGCTGCGCGAGGTGCCCACTAGCGCAGGTGCTCGATCTCACACTGATCCAGACGAGATTGGCACAGATGGCTGGAGAAAGGTTCGAGCCGAGCCAAAGCTGACGAGGGATTCGTGTTTTGGGAGGCAGCTGATCATGCATGGACAGCGAAAATGCCTTCTATTATGGTATCAAATCATCCAGGGGTGTTTTTTTAATGCCAAAGTTTTGAAAATGTATCTCTCAGGCAGTCTTTAGGCTTATACATTTTGTCTGTATCTATATCTGTACTTTATCTGTATGCGACATTTCTATATATTTTAAAACTAATGAAACCGCAGGGGCATGGCGGTACAGCGAATAGGTCCTCTGAAAATGTCTGCAGTTTTAGATGTTTAAAAACATGAATGTTCCAGGGAGTTCCTGAAGATGAATGAATTGAATTGAATTGAATGCAAGCTGTTGTGTTGGAATATTGCAATTTACTCTGTTACTGTAATTCTCCTGTTATCCCTGCTGGTGGATTTATCATCATTTTTCTGTTTTGCTGTACGGTACCAGGAGCTGTAATGTCTCAGTATGGCAGAACATAGCATGTAGCCAACTGTAGACGTCTATTTCTGTCGTTAGTCTCTCCATTTCTCATCACTCTCCTTTAGTGTCGTTGGTCATGAGAGGGTCATCCAGGATGAAACAGGATGTGCAAATCGCAAATTCTAGTTAACATTTTTTTTTGTTTATTCCAGTGAACCTCCCTGCACCTTTAAACAGTACGTGTACAAGAACTCATTTTTGCTTGTTTTGTTGCCAGCTGGCACCGAAAAGACAAGTGTGTTTGTTTTGGATAGATGAGTTTGTTTGTGCTAGATGCACGAGCCACGCCCCTTAGTCCATGGTGATGTCATACCTTGTGACCTAACACAACTCTCAACTCTGGTAAAGGCAAGTCATTTTTGTCTACACGCTAACATGATGACAATAAGAGCTAAGTTTCGGGTCATATTTTTGTCACGATTTTAAATAGAAATTTTCTCTAACTAACGACAGCGTTCTCACTTACAGGAATGCTTGCTATTGTGCTTGCTACTTAGCAAGCTAACTATTTTGCTAACTCATAACTAGTAGCATCAGGGCACAGACACTGATTTAGCTGCTCGTGCCATCTTCTGTCATTTCACCCACAACAACATTTTAAAAGCTAAATGTGCATGTTGTACGGTTTACTCACTATGATACAAGTATAAGGTTTGCTAGCGTTACTAGCAAACTGAAGAAAAGCAGATAATGACACAAGACCCAGTATAAAGAATGAGTTCACAGAGTTCCGCATTGCTCCTGTTGCGTTTGTAGAGAAAATAAATGGCCTGTCTATTGTGCTATTGCAACTTGTCAGATACAAATTGATTTCAAACAAATTGCTATCACAGAGCTAAAAAAAAAAAACAAAAAAAAAAAAACGATTGCCCTCTCAGTTAGAATCGGCACAACGCCCCTGAGAGCATCCACAGAAACGAGGGAATTGCATTAAGGAGCGATTGTTTCGGTTTTATGGATGGTACATCCTCCGCTGTTTTCCCACTCTGGCTGACAGTAATGCAGATTCACTGAGAAACAGTGCAGATGTTTGCCTTCAGAGATGTCTTAACGTCTTAATTTTTTTCTTTTTGTGGAAACAGAAGCGCGGCGCGGTAAATAAAAACAACAAGGACGAGGCGGAAAAAAGAGAACGATGAAGTCGCGGGCTGCATTTCATCTTCCTGTTAAAGTGGTGACGTGAGAAGTCGAGGTGAAATACACGCTCCCTCGGCTGAGTTTTCCTTTATGACAGATTTATGGCTTTCATCTCGACTTGGTGTGGAAAGCAGAAAATTCAGTCTTTATATCTCAGCACTGGAATGACCTGTTAATGGTTTCGAGGCCGGAGGTCCCCTTGCGCTCGGCCTTGGCTCCCGTGGAACGGCTGTCATTCCTGTTTTCCAGACTCATAGATTTCCTTTATACGGGTCAGCGTTATAAACAGGAGATCTGAGCGGAGCGGCTCCGTATCTAAAATGCGCCGGTGTCACTCGGGAGTCTCCGGCATCTGCGTCCATTTCGGCGACCTTTTCTCAGAAAAGCAGCGGAGATCACTCGAGCGATCACTGTCACGCTGACTGAACTTTACACACCAGGTGATTTCATTATGCGTAGGTCAGGAATGACATCATCATGGACAATATGCGTGACCTGGAGCTCAGCTTAACCCTGCAGTAGTGGACACACGGCTACACACCTCGGTATCTGTGAAATCCTTACAGCTCAACAGTAAAATATTAAAAGCTGAAGATTAAAGTGGCAGTGTGTGATTTTTCACTCTGCTGCCGGTGAAATGAAATGCAGTTAAAGTGTAAACATCAACAACTACATCCCAGTTTTCAAACTATATATATATGACTCATTAGGAAAAAGGGGCGGGGCTTAGAAGAACAGTTTCGATTAGGGGTGGAGCAGATTTACAGATTTGCTAATCAGAGTTTACTTTTAATGATATGATTATTCCATTTTAATTAAGGATTAATTAAAGAGTAATTGTATGATGTTTAAAGTATATTTTATGTTATGTATTCCTACGTGGGTATCAGGATAAACACTAATACAAAATTGTATTTAATTATTTAAAATGATTAAATGAAAGTAAAGATACTGCAGTGCATCATGTAAGAGACACTCGCGCAGAATGGCACTGCACGTTTACCGATGCCGATGTCTGGTGTCACTGTCCTACAAAAAGAGGGGAAAAAGTGAGGCGATGCAGAAGGAAGTGAGGCGTAAAAAAGGAAACGTGTACAATCCAGAAGAGCATTAGATTAAAAAAAGGAACTGGAAACTGGTTTTGTTTTAAGAGCATACAACTTGGAGACCTTTTAATGACCTGGATCTGTCCTCCGGGGAGAAGATAACACAGCTAACAGCCCTCACTGACACACACACACACACACACACACACACACACACACACACGCTTTCATGCATATTGTCTGTCCAGCAGTATGAGCGTAGCTCGTTCTGGCCCAGTTTAGATCAGGTGCACTTAGTACTTTTTTTGCTTTGGCAGCTCTGCAGATGAAAAACACAGACACACACACACACACACACACACACACACACACACACACACACACACTGCACTATATAGCACAAGGGAACAGGTAAGCCTAGCAAGCTCATGAGCAAACGCAGTTATAGCAGGCAAATCCATAACCATAATCCACACGCAGGCAGAGAAAAAGGTCAAAGGCAGAAAATACTGAACCAGGAATAAACTTAATGAACGAGCAAACGCGCCTCATTGACTCAGCCAACACCCGCAAAGACGCAGCGCAAATAAAGATGTGCCCTTCTGCTCAAATGTTCTCACTAATATCAAACAATATTTTGTTACATACCAAATATACACAGTCGACTCCAGGAGTATCGGCACTAAAACCAATCGCACCAGCGTTTTCAGCTTAAACATATGGAGGATGTTGCCAGGTTTTACTTTTACGCTGTAATTATTTCAAACTTAAAAAGCCCCAGGACTGAAAAACATCACCGAAGCTCTTGTGATGTCCTTTTTAAATCACACCACACGTTTTCAGCAGAGCTCAAAAGGAACCCAGAGGACTGATTTTGGGACTGACTTTGTGTCTTGGAACCATTTGGAAGCACGTTTGAGCTGATTATCGTCTGGAAAGCTCCATCTAAGGTCAAGTCATAACCTCATGGCAGAGGCAGCCAAGATCTGGGCTGAAATATCCGGGTATGTAGCAGAATTCATGAACCTCTGGGACAAAAAATAAAAAAGAGAGAGAAAAAAATTCAGTGAATTAAAGCTAGTTATAAATAATTCCTTTTTCAATCAGGAACAACATTTATTTTTATTTTTTTATTTTTTTTACATGAAATACTATAATTAAGAAATTTACTTAAAAGAAATGACCAAAAGTTTAATTTACTTGTTTTTGTTGTGTAATATCTAAACATTTAAATCGAGTACATTTTAATTAAAATTACAAGTAAAAAAGCAAATGTAAATTGTCTTCAAATTTAAAACATATTTAAAAAAAATAATAATTTAACATAATTTAATCAAATAGACGGAATATGACTAGATATAGTTGGAATTACTTGCTTATATACCTAAAATATAATGAATAAATGTTACTAAAAATATACAGCTGCATGTAGACAAATGAAATTCATGTAACCACTAAAAGTCATAAAAAGTTATTTAAATTCAAAAAGCCATTAAAACAGCCATAAATACTGTATATATGAATATGGAAGAATATGGAAGATGGAAGACCACAGTGGGAGTGTGGTCTCTGGATTACACTGGGTGTGCGATCTGGAGTTATTTACGTCCAGACGTTTTGACAACAAGCGGCTGATGTAACACAAAACATAGCAATGTGGTGTCTCTGGTGCTTAGTCTTAACCTCATTTCAGTTTGTATGTTTGCTAATTCGAAATTTTTTTTAAAAATGATCTCGTATTTTAGGTTGAAAGGATGTCTGGATGTCCTTTTTGAAATCCAAAACCTGGTCACGTCTGGTTGTGACACGTGAATACTTTCCTAAGCGCGTCTTACTGCATGTGCTGGACTTCTCTCGCTCTGAAAGCTGATCTGGGAACAGCGTTAGCGCTCTGTGGCTGGCCGTCTTGTGAAACGAGTGCTGGTGGAAAATCCGGAATGACAGAGTTCAGGGGTTAGCGTTGTCGCAGGAAGTAACGAGGGACTGGTGAACGATGCTGAGTTTATTTTGCTGTAACACTGAAGTGTGTTGTTTTTTTTTTTGCCTTTCAGGATTCTGGAGATAAAAGATAGATAGAAGAAGACAGAAGTAATAAAATATATTACGAATATACTGAAGACAGGATTATTCCCACATTTCAATTTGAGTCAGTTTGTCGAGTCAGTATCTGGCTTCCTGATGTTATTAGATTTCATCATCGTGCTGGCGGGAGGGTTAACGTGACGATGGTTCACTCGCAGACGAGGATGTCTCTTACCAAAGCGCTAATTTCATCTCTGCGGAAATGTGATGTGATATGAGATTCATATTCATGAAATGTATTTATTTATTTGTTCTCTTGCTGAAGAGAGTAATATGTAGAGACAGGAGATCAACAATGTGGTGGGTTTAAATCACAAGGGACCCAAAGGTATGACCTGAGGAACGCCAAAGATCCAGCTGCAGAAGAAAGAAGCGACAGTAAACTAGCCAGATTACGACAGAATTGGCCTCAAAATGGATGTACAAATCCTACTTTTTATACAATAACAATATCAGAACTGCAATATTTGGTCAATTTGTTTGGTTACTAATGTAATACTGACATCTTCAAGTGAACTTGTTAACTGTTATAAAGTTACAGAAACGTCAGAGGTGCGATTTTGCGCACGATTTTGGTATTCGCACTTAGCTCGCATAACTCAAATACGGCGCATTGTGAATTATGCTGCATTCGACTAAAGCTCGTAACACGGAATTTTCTAAAGTCCAACTCACCCCCTCAACTTGGGATTCCTGCTCGGAAAGTTGGGAAGACGTCCTCGACCTGCAAGTTCAGCAGATGACATCATGCCAACATGGCCGCTCACGCCGTCAACAGTAAATATCGCTTCACAACTACAAATGAGATTATAGCAGTAGACATGAAACAACATAGACATCAGTATAGACATAAATGTAGCCATACATATACACATCATAAACACATGATCACTGATGTTAGATGGCTAGATTGCTGCTAACGAACCGCACACTTTCATGGAGGCGTCTGTGAGTTTTCCCACTTTGTAGCTAGAAAACGACAAACTTCCGGACGCATCATAAGAGTCCTGGGATGAGCACAGGACAGGCTTTATGATTACCACAGCAGCTCGTACAGTGAGATTATCCACTGAAGAAAGAGTGAGACTGAGGTATAATCTGTTTTTGGGATGGGATGTGCAGTGGTTTGGTGTTACTGCAGCTCTTCCCTGGATGGAAACCTGACCACGAGGACCGGTCGCTTCTTTATTTATTTCCTTCTCCCTCTTGTTTTGGTCTGTACAGAAATCTGTAGGCGACAGGACACGAAGCCCCTGCTGCTGTCCTAAAGCTCTAACAAAGACATCATGTGGAAAGTTTCCGTTGGCGCAGTAATTGGCGGGAAGCGGGTGATCCAGGGCTCCGGCGAGAGCGCACAATAAGACACGGCCGGGTGTGAAAGCAGGTCTAAACTGAGTATCGGAAGACCTACTGAGAATGGAAACACGTCCCATAAAGGAAGAGAGCGGGGATTATCGATTTTGCTCCCTCTCCTGTGGTTTGATGTAATTGGATTCAGCGATATATATCCAGCGTGATTGGAGCTTCGCGGCAGGCTCGCGCTCTCGCCTGTACCAAGCTTCCAATCAATTCAACAAGGCGAAACGGGTTCAGGAGACGTGCAGCCGTAAATCGCCGAGAAACGCAGTGCCATCGGAACCGAGCTGCTCTGTCGGCTTTATTCGTTAAAATAAAAGGCTCATAATTACAGAAAGTCACGTTGTGCGCAGAGGTTTCCATCCATCTCCCGCCATGTCCACACTTAGGGATCATAAATTTAATAAATTCAAGTTTTTAGGAAAATATAAACTGTAAGTCAACTCTAAATCACGTTCTACATAAAATCCCGAATTAAATAAAATATATTGTCCCACTGAACAAAATTTTTTTATTTTTTTTATTTATTTATTTATTTATTTATTACCTCTGAATTCAGATCAATCATAACAGTTATAAACCACATTTCTTTTTATTTTTCAAGAATATTGTTATATTTTGATCCAAAATTTGATCCAACATTTTCTATAATTTTATAAATCAACTTTTTTTTTAAACTCATTTACTTTTAATTTATTTTTTTTTACTTATAATTCATTTGTTTTTAATATAGTACCCCACTTTAGTAAAACAGTCAGAAATCATATGGCATGAAATTTTTGAGTAACAATAATAAACATAAAGAATCTGGAGGTGTTTTGAAATAATTTAGCCATAAAATAATACGTTGAAATAAAATAATTTAACACTGAAAATAAAGGAATGAATGTTGAACAAAAAAAATATTCAGTAATACAATAAACGAAAGCAAAAATAAAATATTTGTCAAAAATAAATCCGAGCTGGAAATCAGTAAATACAACAGGGACAGATTTTTGTGAGGGACACTGCTGCGCTGATTGAGCTGCATTCTCAGGCAACTTGAAAAATTTCTTTCAGGCTCAAGCGTAATGTGTACAATTCATCCGTAGTGTAATGCTGCATTCAGCGAAAGGTCGTAACTCGAAATTTCTGACCTCCGACTAGGATAAACGCCTCTTCAAGTCGGATTTCCTTCTCAGGAGTGTAAGTGACATCAAGCGTGTAAAACATGGCTGCTCGTCGTGATAAGTCCTGTCACAATTCCTGCAACTCGGCTTAGTGGATGTTCACAATCAACGTCACCCCGCATCAATATAAACATATGACTTCCCCTAAAGCTCCCTAATTACAGCTGAGTGATTTATTTTATCTGCAGCCGAACAACAGAACAAACAGCTTAACTGTAACGAGAACGACAAAGTCGACACGCGGTTACGCAAAGAACGGATCATTAACAGAATCGATGAAATGTCTAGTTAAAGAGAATTAAATAGAAGAAAAGCCGATAAAATGAATCTCATCTTTGACGGCTGAATGCAGAAATAAAGTCGGTGGAAAAGCGTCATTCGTGTCGATGTGAATTTTGTGTCGATGTGAATGGTAGCATCGGGACGGGTCTCGCATTAGCCAATCAGCAGCGAGCTCCGAGATCGCAGCGTCAGCAGAGAGAAGATCAGCTTTCAAAACACTGCTGATGTATGAAGTGCAGTGCACGTTAATACGCATTCAACAAAACGTGTACTGTGCTGCATCCGTGTCTGAGCCTTTGAATTTGTGATAATATGATAATGATGAAAGTACGAAACCTCCTGAGCTGCACTTGTATTTATAGCCTACTGGCTTTATTTAACTTGATATTGCTCTGATATTTAACTTGATAAGCAAGAGTCATATAGCATTTATTATTTATTCCGTTTTCACTTGTACCCTGATGGAACAAAAATCCTAGAACCTCCTCGAAAGAAAGTCAACGGAACAGTAAACGTGTGTGTTTTCTGTCAGTCAGCTGGTTAGTTTTATGGCTGAAATCTTCACGTTAAACCTCGTCATGTTACAGAAACGTCACCGCGCTAAACCTACGACACACTGGCGAGAGCTGATCTAACTGGACACGCCTCTTGATTATATATTCGATCTAACTCCGCCCCTTTTTACAGTTTCACCATGTTAAAGCTGCTGTGGTTTTATGTACGTTTTATTTATTATTTATTTATTTATTTATTTATTTATTTTTAGTTTTGCTTTTTTGCACTTGGGTCACTAAATAGGGCTTAAAAAAGGTGCATATTTATATTTTTTTATATTTATAAATTTATTATACTAAAACACTGTGGTTTCACAGTGGGATATTTTTTTTTTTTTTTTTTTTTTGCACCTGGCTCACAGAAATAAGCCTCAATAACATTTATATTTAAACGTATAATATTTACATTATTTATCTATTCTTCTTTTTTCTCTTTATTTTTTTTTCTTTTAATTTAGTGAAATATTTCCATGCAATACAGGTTTCCAAAGCCAAGAATAGAGTATATAACTTTATTATTTTAGATATTATTTATATTTATGTTTAATATATTTATATTTTTTTATTTGCTTTTGCTAATTATTTCCTTTTCATTTTGTGAGATATTAAGAAGCCTCTCAGAATACCTACACCATCACAAAAACTCAATAATATGTGTTTAATGCATTAATTTTTTTTATTTGATTTATTTTGTTTATATATTTAGTTTTCTTTTTATATTCCGAAATATTTGTGAAGGCAGCACGTGACGTGAGGGACGTGTGATTAAAATGTCTCACACCTTCATTTCTCTCCTTTCCCGAAACCCTTTACATGTCATCTCAAGCATCTCTTCTTTCTCTCTTTATCACACTGGCTCTCTCTCTCTCTCTCTCTCTCTCTCTCTCTCTCTCTCATTCCCATCACAGAGAAGGAGAAAAGGCAAAGGAGTGTCAGTGACAAATGCAGATATCATGTGATGCTAATAATATCCCAGGCAGATTTTTCATCTTTGCTTGATGCGACATCTGATTTCGGTCAGTCGTTAGGTGTCCGATGGTTCATTAATTCCTCCTTCTTTTTTTTTTTTTTCGATGCTGCAAATGACCTTCATACATAATTTTCATCATTAATATCAGCAGGACTGAAAGAACAGATATTTCTTTCTATCTCTAACCTCATAACCCTGTGTGTGTGTGTGTGTGTGTGTGTGTGTGTGTGTGTGTGTGTGTGTGTGTGTGTGTGGTAGGTACATGATGAACGTGACGTGGGACGGTCGGGATTTGTCCTTCACCGAGGATGGCTATCAGGAGAATCCCAAACTGGTCGTTATCGTCTTGAACAAGGATCGTGAATGGGAGAAGGTAGGCTTTTTATTTTTATTTGATTTTATTTAAAAATAAAATAAAAAAAATAATAATGAGGAATAATTTGGAATTTGTATTGCACACCAGTTTTTTTTTTTTTTGTTATACATTCCTATTAAAAGGGATCTTAGCATCCAATCCACCTAGAAGCTTTAAGGCTTCCCCTAGAGGGCAACTGAAGAACTTCTAATTCAGATGAATAAATAAATCAGATTCTCATAGATACAAACCCATGTGTGTGTGTGTGTGTGTGTGTGTGTGTGTGTGTGTGTGTGTGTGTGGTCTGGACGATGTGATTGTTCCTCACTCCTCTCGGTCCTATTTTTAGCCCTTTACAGAAAGCACAGCTCGAAAGAATAATTGGAACGTTGAGCAACAATAGGAGCGATTGATTTACACTGTCCGGGCCGCAGTCTGGTCAATATCAGTAGGAGGTTTAATTGGAACGATCGGACCTGTGCTGAGAAACCCGGACGCTTCTGACGAGCATGATTTCACATATCCGTGATCTGAGAGGTCTACGGCTTCATCACGGACCGGCGAGATCGCGGCGACGGAAGGAGGGATCACGCCGTGGCGTGTGTTTTCACTGTCGCTGGAACCTCGCCTCTTCCGGATCGTTATAAAGCGCAGCGGTCGCACTAATGACTCGTCATCGCATTTGCTCTATAACGGCATGAATTGTGTAAATTAGACCCGGGAGCTTTAGGTCTTATTTGTATGAAAGGATTAGTTTCGAATGGCGTGATGTTCTCGAGGTCTTAGGTTGTGTTATGTAACGCTTTCTAAAGCCCAAGCGGAAACGGCTGCTGCGATCAGGAGGTACTGATTAGCCTCACTCGGGTTCTCCCAGCGCTCTCGCTGTTGGGCAGTCGTGGCCTAATGGTTCGAGAGTCAGAAGGTGACCCTGAAGGTCGTGGGTTGGAGTCTCGGGTCCGGCAGGGATTGTAGGTGGGGGAGTGAATGACCAGCGCTCTCTGCCA
>CM074957.1:20575234-20595550 GCA_037577455.1 Pangasius macronema | reverse complement strand
GATTCGCTGTGGAGACCCCTGAAGGGAAAAGCCGAAAGAAGAAGAAGAAGAAGAAGAAGAAGAAGAAGAAGAAGACTGTCGAACTCCATTGATTGTTTATTCAAAATCACACAAATTAGCACAGAATGTGGACTGAACTTGTGTCTCCAAGTGTAAATCTGTGAATATTTCAGCTTCTCCGTTCTGAACATGTTCATTAAGGTGTTGTTTAAGTTTACTCATTGATGGTGCTGATTATTTGGCTTATTTGGCTTGTATTTAGATTATGTTAGTTCATGCCAACTAATGTATTAAGTGCCTCTATACAATGTAAAGGATAAATGCTCCAGTACATCTATTAGCCTCGTCTAACTGGAGTCAGTCCTCTAGAGAATGCAGCTGTTTCTGTAGAACGTATATATCTGTGCTCTTTACAACCTGCAGACTCGACATTCCACGAGCTC
This sequence comes from Pangasius macronema, assembly GCA_037577455.1. Lineage (NCBI taxonomy): Eukaryota > Metazoa > Chordata > Actinopteri > Siluriformes > Pangasiidae > Pangasius > Pangasius macronema. The sequence continues at coordinate 20,595,107 of CM074957.1, read as the reverse complement.
GGAGCACACCCGGGCTTCTCCATCTCACACAGTCATTAATTATCCGTCCTGAACAAAGCTGGATGTGGGCAGTTCATCTTATCTGCAAACAGACCTCCTAGACGAGCGTTCTTATTGAGCAAAGACGCCGATTTCTAATCTGTTCCTCTTTATCTGTAGAGGCACAGAGCCGCTAAAGATAAAACCTGGTATCTCTGGGGCCTGAAGGTGCTGACGATAATGACCCACGTGCCTGTCACTCATCTGTGAGTCATCCGGCGTCTGGAAACAGAGCCAGATCGAGATCAGCGCATGAAATCAGTATTAGCGTGGGATCGTTGTGACGCTCCGGGTGTTAACAATTAAAATGCTAAATCGGTGTCTCAGTGGTGAATGCGCTAATAACTCAGAGAGTCGGCCGCTAGCTGGTAAACAGTGCTGAGGATTGTCTTACAGATGCTAACGCTGTCCAATATCAACATCAAGGAAAGCATAAACTCCTCTACCCTGAAGATTTCTGAAAACTTAAAGCTCCTTTACAGCTTTACCTCTGTAACTGTTCCAAAGCGCTGACACTGGAGACTCCTTCCATACATGGTAAACAAACGTCTCATTGCAGACAATGTCCCTGCGAACGAGCTGTCGCTATAGAAACGATAACGTATTAGAAAGAGCGGGTGAATAAAGCGGATCAACACCTCCTGACCAACCAGAATCGAGAATCTGACCGCACTGAACGCTTGCTGTATATTTATATTCATATATGTATTCGTATTCATATTCATATTAACCTAAAAAGAAAAATGCCCCATCGTAGCACAATTGTAGCCAAATTCTGCGCGTAATGATTACAGATATACGTGTATTATTAAAAACGTATCTAAAAATCGAACGCAATCATGGCGTAATATAATTCTCAGTCTTCTCACACGACCATTATGAGAAAGTGAAGATCCCGATGACTTTTAACTCAGACTCGTTCTCTTCACGCGCTCAGTCGAGTGAAGCAAATAAAATACAGCATGAGCGTCCTTTCCCGTAAACTGGGCCTTACCGTGTGGATGAAGTTAAGGGCGTTAATGCGGATTGTCTGCACGGCTGCGTCGTCAAGCCTCTGCTTAATTATATTTACCTAATGAGCTAGCGTGATTGCGAGTGGCTCGAGCGCCGTTATTACTCAGCGTTTGGAAGACTGGCTCCTGTCTTTATCGCTCCGGTCCTCTTTTCCTTTTTCACTTCGCTGCTTATCTCCTGGTGTAGTAGTCCTCGGTTTTCCGGAGTGGAAAAGCTTGGAGGTAGGTGTTTATCTGACGGGCACGGTTATAAAAGTCAGCACGCCGTTTCTTATTTCCGTGTGTGTTGTCTCTTGCTTATTTCTTTCTTTCTTTCTTTCTTTCTTTTTATGTTTTATATGGAGAGAGACATTTTATGGTCTGGAACGCACTGAAAGGGTCTCGGAGGAATAGATCTGAAACAAAACCTTTTCTGGAATTAAGTCTAATTCAGGAGGAAATGTGCTTTTAGGAGGAAGCGGGAGAACTGAGAGCCGCCGGCACTGGTCCTTGAAACACGTTCATGTTACTGCTGTGTGAACTGAAAAATAAAAAGGCTTTCAGTCTGCCAGTTAGGTCTCGCAGTCTCTTAATAGCTCAAGACATTAACGGTAGTGTGTGTGTGTGTGTGTGTGTGTGTGTGTGTGTGTGTGTGTGTGTGTGTGAACGTGTTCTACGCAGTATCCATGAAGTTTTCAAGGGCAGCCGAGCCTCGAAGAGACACTTTTTAAATGTAAAGTCAGCTTGAATGCATGAACGAGCTTGAGTAAGACAGAACAAGAGCAGATCAAAAAAGCTTGAAGAAAACAAGAGGGAAAAAAAGTCCGAGAAGCAGAACGGAGAGAGAGAGAGAGAGAGAGAGAGAGAGAGAGAGAGAGAGAGAGAGAGACTGCGAGCGCGGTTCTGCGCTTTTACATTAAGAATTGATGCTTGTGCACTCAGCTCAGCTTCACTGTGCTCCACATACTCTGGAATGTTCTGTATGCGGCGTAACGTCGCGTCAGAATCAGGGTTATTCATTAAATAAGAGTGACTCAAATAGAACCCTTAAGTATGGAATAAAACACTCCGTGTCATGCTGTCAGAGGAAAATAATCAACACTGTTACCACACGGAAGTTCCTCGAACAACACGTCCCAAAGTGCTTTACTTCCTCTTACTTTCCTCTTATTTTTTAAAATTCATTAAAGAACATTTCATGATTTGAATCCATTTCTAGTTACATTTTATGTTGTGGAATGTTATAGCAGCTCTAAACAGTCCTTCCTTCACCAGCCTCTCTCTCTCTCTCTCTCTCTCTTTCTCTCTCTCTCTCTCTTCTGAAGTTAATAAGATTTTAAAAAAAACAGCAGCTTGTCGTTGTTCGTTAGTGAAAAATCAAAAAAGCCTAAACTTGTCTTCCGGAAGATGTCAGAAAAGCTGCAGCTTTAATTCGGACTGTTCCAAAGCGCTGACACTGGAGACTCCTTCCATAAACGCCCCTGTGAATGAGCTGTTGCTATAGAAACAATAACGTATTACAAAGAGCGCACTGATAAAGGTGAGCAGCACCTTCTGACCAATCGGAATCGAGAATTTGAGCGCACTTTGAAAGATAACGAGCGAATTGATATAAACCTGTGATTAAGAGAAAATTAATTACTACCTTCTGGCCAATCACACGTTGCTTTGAGAAATTTCCTACAAAGAAATGTTATTATTTATTTATTTATTTATTTGTTTGTTTGTTTATTACAGATGGGTAAATGGGAGAACCGCAGTCTGACGCTGAAGTACCCGGTGTGGCCGCGCTTCAACTCGTTCGGCGACACAGAGACGGATGACAATCACCTGAGCATCGTGACTTTAGAGGAGAAGCCCTTCGTCATCGTGGAGAACGTGGAACGCCTGACAGGAACCTGCATGAGGAACTCGGTCCCCTGCCGCAAGCACATCAAAGAGTGAGTCCCGTCCCGATCTCTGATCTGTCTCGTGTCTTTTGTTTATTTCATTTGCCATTTTTTTAATTCTGGCTTTTAGCTAAGTGTTTTGTCTGCCTTATCTATATGCACAAGTTGAAATCGTTTTACGATCGGAAACTCGGTCCAAAAAGCCCCGGGTCGTTTTTTTTTTTTTTTTTAATCCCTTCAGGAAGTCTTGTTAAAAGGGTTTATAGGCATGTCATGGCGGCTTCGCTGCCTCTCCGTTACAGCACTGCTGCGCTCAGCAACTTCCTCGCTGGCTCGGGAAAGCGCACTTCACTTCACTTTTTGAGAAAATTACAGGTCAGGTGATCAAAGTACAGCGTTCTAACTGGCCTGCTGGTGGACTGTAATTATCGACAGCTGACATCCACTCTGCCGTGCAAAAGCTTCCGATTGGTTGTTATTGTTGTTAAACGTCATGTAATGGGCTTCACAATGCAAAAAAAAAAATCGAGTGAAAACTAGAGATGGGTCGAGATCGCTTTTTCTTTCTACTTGAGTAAACCTCGAGCATCAGCCGATACAAAACACTAAGTTTAACTCTTTCACACAAAAATCACTTACATTGAAAATATAATCAATACAATAATCTGTAAAGTGTAAACAGAATAAAATCCTAACAAAAACAAGTCGAGTCTCCTTATAAACATTTTCTTTTCCAAGGATACATTTCTTTTCATAATTTCATAAGGAGAAATATTATTATAATTAAATATAATTAAATATTATATAATTTCACATTTCATCATTTCATAATGAGACATCTTCGAATACTTTGTTTATATTGTTATTAGTTTCCGTTATTTTTATCCACCCTCTGTATTTGAAACCTTTTCATATTTTTAGCAAAATGGTAACAACGTGACAGCTACAGGTTTTTAGAAACAGGTTTAATAAAGTTACGTTTATTCTGTTGTCATTGAATCATAAGAGATTTGACAGATTTGATCAAACCTTGTTCATATTCAAGATTTTTTACACTTAATATCATTTTTATGACACGGCATTACTGTTATCACCCCGAGGTTGTTTCTTTTCCTACCCGAAGCATTTCATTTCTCTTTACCAACAATTTAATGTCAGTGTAAATAAGTTAGTTAGCTATACGCAGTCGCTCCTTCACCAGCAAAGCGTAAACACCAGCAAAAGTACCTCTCAGACTGGAGACTCCTTCCTTAAATCTCCTTAAAGAACCATTATATATATATATTTTTTAATAATCTGTTCATTATTATGCATAAAGCTGTTACTATAGAAACGATGACAAACCCGCACTCTTTTCAGAGCTGCTGTTACAGGAAATTACTCCGCACTTTGTAAGGGTTAGTCTTGGGTCTCGACACTAGTACACTACATTTACACACATATATAGAATGTATTACACAGAGACCGAGGCCACGCTAAGGGCGATGGGAATCAGATTTTTTTTTTTTTTCCTGCACTGCTAATTATGGTGATCTCGCCGGATCGCTGACACGATCCGAGCTGAAAAACATGAGCTCATGAGGAGCTCTTGGCTTGTCGCACACATCTGCTAGTAAACTCTGTATTGCTTTCCTCCTACGGCACAATTCGCATGCTCGAGCATCCTGGAAGCAGAAGAGGAGGAAAAGAAGGAGGAGGAAGAGCTCGGTGATGCATGCTGCCACACGAACTCGCTCTCTTCCTCTATCTCCTCTCCAGCGCTATCTAATAGCTCTTCTCCCGCCGCCTTATCACAGAAATTACTTTACTGTCGAGTTCTGCGGGACAAACCCAGCGAGATACGTGACACCTGAGACAACTTCTGCTCCACTACGGAGCCTAGTGCAGGAGGGTTGTTTTTTAAATCGAGTCCATGAGCATGAGCATGAAGTATGGCGGCATTTAAACATATACACACACGGTCATATTCTTTAACAGAAATATACACACACTCATATTCTTTATTATTACAGCCAAATATTTCTGCTGTTGGCGAAATGTGAATATTGATGATTTCCAAGATCTCTGAAGATGAATCGTCTGTTAATGAGCTCCAGGATGCAGAACATCATTACACTATAGATCATTTTATACCACAGCGCTCCTGAGTTCTTGATTGGTCAGGAGGTGTTGATTAATTTCCTATAACAGCAGCTCTGGCAGCAGTGCAGCTTGTTTATTAATTAATTAATGCCCTTGTTTCTATAGTAACAGCCCATTGACATGGACTGGTACAGCGGACGCACCACATAGACAGATCTGAAAGGACGTTACTCTATAAGGAGATGTTTATTTAACGTTCATGGAAGGAGTCTCCAGTGTCAGCGCTTCGTAACAGTCAGACGTAACTTTTCTGAAAGTTTTAGAGCATCTTCTGGACAGAGGAGTTTACGCTCTGAGGTTATTCAGGAACATGACACGCTGCATTTTCTTTCAATATTTTTGTTGTCTTATTAACTTCGAGAGAGAAAAAACAAGTAGGTGACGTGAAGGAACAAGTGCTTATAGCTGCTGTAACGTAAGTGAAAACTTGTTATGTTAAATGTAAATATAAGTGGATAAAAAGTGACATTCCAGTCTTCGTGTGATTGTGATTGTTAGCAAATTGCTGTGGTGTAAGAGGAATAAAACCCTTCAGGATGTGCTGTTATAGGAAAATAATCAACAGTGATCCCGAAGTGGATGCCACAGCTATGACTCATGGGGTTTTACTCCTTGCATATTAAAAACTACCAAGTTTCTTTTGGCTGTTTTGTGAGAAAGGAAAAAAAATCTTAGCTAGGAACCTTTAGTGGTAAGCTAAGATTTTGTGTGAGCATACTCGCGCATTTTCCTCATCACCGTACCCTCTTATAGCTGAGAGCTCACACACTCCTACCAATGACCTGTGACTCTGCCCAGTGATGTGTGTTTTCATAAGTTTTAATTGGTTTGGCACCAGGGGGATGACACACTGCAGGAGAAAGTGTTGACTCTCTGGTTCTTTTTTTGTTTTTCTTTGTAAAATAATGAAACCTTCCATAAAAGAGATTGAATAAAGTAGTTGAGGGAGGAAAAAGAGCTGGGGGAATTTGCCGTGTGCGTCATAGCCTGCGGCCCGGGGGAGAGATCAATGTTGAACTGGAGTGTGTGTGTGTGTGTGTGTGGGGTTCATAGTGGAGACAGAAAGAAGGTTGTTGTGAGCAATTATGAAGGCGTGTGGCTGAATGTTCACAGCACAGTAATCCTCTCGTTGTCTGTGAGTCGAGTGAGCAGCTTTCATCATCGGAGCTTCATGTGTTTAATGTTCAGCCTTCGTTCTCTCCGTCACACCGCGACGACGAAGTGCTCGAGGTCCCAAGGTAGGACTCGAGCCCACTGACAGACACCTCAAAGAGTACAAGACCACACATCTGTGTGGTTTTCCTCCAAGTTCTCCAGTTTCTTCCCACCTCCCAATACACCAGTAGGTGTATTGATGAATCTAAATTGCCCCTATGTGTGAATGTGTGTGTGAGTGAGTGTGTGAATGATGTCCTGAGATGGACTTGCATCCCATCCAGGGTGTATTCCTGCTTCACACCCAGTTTTCCAAGGATAGGCTCTGGATTCATCATGACCCCAACAAGGATACTGGCAGTGAGTTAGTGAGTAATGTTCAAAATGTTTCTAGACCCGTAACAGTGTTTAGTAATTGATAATATTGCCAGGCAGTGGACCTGACGAGTTTCTTTGCTTCAGGACGTAAGAATCGTTGACAGTGGGCCCTTTCCACAATTCCGCATTCAGATTCCGGAAGTAAGCAAAAGCAGGGTAAACGCCACAGACGTAACATCTAGCGAGTGAAGCGTAGCAGCGTCAACAGTGTGTAAAACGATCACATGCGCAATGGGTCTTAGTGATACGCAATTGAGAGAGCATTGTATATTTTAACCAATAATAATAATAATTAACGATCTGTGCTTAGATCGTGACTCGGATCCGCCTCCTGGTAATAAGCTACGTATTGCCATGCTCGGAGGCTAATCTCGAACAGAAGTTTTATTTTTATTTCATCAATCCACGTCACTTGTTTTCAAAAAGTTATCTAGATGGATTTTTTTTAATGTTTTTCAGACAAATTTTTGAAGGTAAGGTTTCCTTCTGATGACTCTTCCATGCAGATCATGTTTGTGCAAGCAATGCTGCACAGCAGAGCGGTGCACACGCTAATCTTTTACCACCACCCTTTTTGTCTGTGTTGGTGGCATTATTCAAGTATTTCAACAAATAACTCAATGACATGTCTGTTTGTGTTTTGAGTAACATGGCAGATTTGCATCTTCATGATCTTTTGACAAAAATAACCTTTTTTTTTTTTTAGAAAATTAATAAGGATAGTTATAATAAGCTGATGTGACGCTGAAGTTTTGACGAATCTGTGGCACTTAAAGAAAAAAAAATTGCTGTGTTATGAATAAAAACTGAGAGATAATAGCAAGTGTAAGGCAGACATTTTGAACACATTTATATATATTCCAACGTGGATTGGTTGCTGATGCTTTATATAGCAAAATGAAGCCTTGATGATTTGATTTGAAAGTGTAAGTTCTAGTCTTTCTAATGACAAGCGTCTTATTTCTGAGTCTATTTGCAGCCAATTACCGAATTTATTATTAGAATTAACCGGACATTTACCTTTGCATAACGAGGACTGTACATTACTTTTTCCTTTTTTTTTTTATTATACAAAAATAGCACCAGAAATCTTCAAACACACCAAACGTCTCCCCTAGGCACTCTCCTGATGGCCTCCTGAGAGCCACTCCAGAGGAAACGAAACTTCTGTTCATCATAATTAAGAGATTTCTGGAGTGCCAGCAGCTCTTCGTCAAGCTTTAACGCACCGTACCTCCTGTAGGCTAATCCCAGCTCCCGGCGGCTTCCCGAATCATTTCAGTCCTTCAGTCATTCACGTTTCACACGCTTCTGCGTGCCGTAATCTTTATTACCCTGAACAAATGATGTGGAGGTGTTCATGCAACACGTCATAATCCTCTAATTGCATCTGAAGAATGATTTAAATTAGCAACAGGAAGTGCTTTATATGCATGTTAAAGGCTGAAAATGATTATCACACCTCGTAACTGGGCGACTCGAAGGGTCTGAAAGGGTTCGGCTCATAAACTGCGTGAGGTAGAAGAGAAGAGTCTGCTCTCTCTGGATATATATATATATCGCACTAATTCATCTCCTCTCCAACAGCAATTCCACTGAAGGAGGAGGAACATACATCAAAAAGTGCTGCAAGGGCTTCTGCATCGACATCCTCAAAAAGATCGCCAGGAACGTCAAGTTCACCTACGACCTTTACCTGGTGACCAACGGGAAGCACGGGAAGAAGATCAACAACGTGTGGAACGGCATGGTGGGAGAGGTGAGGAGACTTCACCCAAAACTGTGCTGTGAAAATATTTTAATTATGTTTTTCAGTTAATTTGCACTTCAAATTGACTTCCAAAGAAAAAAAATAGGTTTAATTTGATTCCATACATCGTATAAATCAGAGCTAACTAACTAACTAGCTAATGAAGATGTTTGAGAAAATATTTTGATAAACATAAATAAAAAGTAAAACTAGCTAAGGGACGGAGTACGTATAAGTAATAAAAATTTTGACTTATAATTTTTTTTAATCTTCGACTTGAGTTGTGTTCAATATCACTTAATCAGAAATAATCCCCTTTCCTGATTTTATAAAAAGTTAATAATTATAATTATTAATAAATCAAAATAATTTATAATCAAGCTCCCCATTAAAAAAAAGAAAGAAAGAAAAAAAATAGGGGAATGCTCCTACAAATAAATAAATAAATAAATAAATAAATAAACAAACAAATAAATAGATTAATAAATTATTAAATTGACTGATTTACACTGAAATTGATTTAAAACTAAGAATCCTTTAAAATTAACTAGGAAAATATCTACCTAATTAAATAATATTTAAATATTATTTCAAATGCTTACAAATTAATTAAAATATCCTTTTACTTCAGTTTATCAAAAACAATATTTTTAGAAAATGTTGACATTTTATACCTCGATTTAAATACAAAATTTGAACTTATTTATTTTAAGATTTTTTTGTCTCACTTTATCTAAAACAATATTTTGTTTAATTGAAGATGATTTTACATTAATAAGACAAAAAAGTCAAACTATAAGCCAGATATGAATGAAATTGTAAAATTAACATATTTTGATTAACGATTCTCTCGTCCTTGTAATTGTGTACGATTATACTAATCGACTTTGAGAAAATCGTACTGAGAGACGGACTTTAAGGGGTAAAGAATGGTTTTATTCATGCTAGCAATGAGAGGAAGCCACTTGGAGGCAGTTAGCATAACGCTAATGAGTGCATTAGCATCAGTAACTAGCGCACTGCAGCTTTTCTTCACTGACGTGTGTTAGAAGATATTTTAAAGGCGTACTAGTGCTAAGTGCTATATAAAACACATCAGAGTAAAGTTCTGATCAAGGAAGTTGTGTTATAAAAAAAAAAAAAAAAAAAAAAAGTGGCAAATCGACAACAGCTTCGAAATGAGAAACCGTTCATCTCTGCCTCTTGGAAGTAATTTAGCGACAGACGGTGTCCGAGAGCGAGCAGCCGCGCGAGCAGTGAAGTGATTTAGCGTTTTATTCGGAGACCAAAGTGATCAGATCCCGAATGCTGCTGGGCTCCAAATGCAGCTAAATGAGATATAAGAGTGGCGCTGTGTGTGTGTGAGTGAGTGAGTGTGTGTGTAGTTGCTCTGTGTGTAAAGTTTGGAGCCTTCAGTTGTCTTTGTTTTCCACTGCAGGTGGTGTATAAGAAAGCCGTCATGGCCGTGGGCTCGCTGACGATCAATGAGGAGCGCTCGGAGGTCATCGATTTCTCCGTTCCCTTTGTGGAGACCGGGATTAGCGTGATGGTGTCCCGCAGCAACGGCACCGTCTCTCCCTCTGCCTTTCTGGGTCATTTTCAGCACTAACACCTTCAGAAATTCTTCCTCAATGTCATATACACATACCATTTTTCTAAAATACTCTTTTATATATATATATATATATACATGTAAACTAACTGAGACATTCTCAGTGCTGATTCAGGGGCAGGGCTATGTGTAACGTAAAATATATTCGTAACGTTGAATATATTTTGACAGCAGAAATAAAGAAAATGATATAAAACACAGGATAATAAACATCTCAGTGTGTTTACTTCTCGCAAATGCTAGCTGGTTTACTAGCAGCTAACTAGCTAGCTTGCTAAGCTGGCCAAATAAAAAGAAACAAAAAAACATTTTATTCAGCAAGTTCTGCTTGTACATAAATTATTTTAAATAGTTTCTTTAATAGATGTTGCTTTATTTTGATTAATACGAAATTAATTATTGTTGGACGTTAATTAAGTTTTAGCCAGGAAATTAATTTTAGAGACTTTTTTTTTTCCTAGCTTGTCCTCACATATTGCTCTAGAGAGAGTGAGGGAAAATGGAAGTCTCTGATTATAAATGCTGTTATGATTCCTGTTTGTCTTCCTCAGAGCCCTTCAGTGCGTCCGTGTGGGTGATGATGTTCGTCATGCTGCTGCTGGTCACCGCCATGGCCGTGTTCATGTTCGAGTACATCAGTCCTCTGGGCTTCAACAGGAACCTGGCCCAGGGAAAAGGTACCGTAACGACCACGTGCTGTGGCTGCTCTTTTCTCCGAACTCCCGGAGGTCACAGAAACCTGCTCAATTATCAACTCCTTCATGTTCCTCGAGTAAAGGAAAGCCTCTGGCCAAACACCTAATATTAGTATCTACCACAAGTGACTGTTACACAAGAGTAACAGATAACACTCGCTGATATCCAAAAAATAACGGCTGAGGCGGAAAACAGTTACAATGCGAACGAGACTCCGATAGCAGAGAGTTTTTATGCAGATATGATGGCCACTTACCAACAGTAAGTGAGGAAATTGTAAGTAGAACGTGGTAGTCTGCTGTCTGAGTCATGGTACTGTGAGAGTCTAGACTCCATCTCTGTACCGTATATTATGTTCACTTTTCTGGCGAGAAGCTTCAGAATCTCCACCAGCATTATTAAACCAGTCAATGCATGAAATGAAGTTCAGGCCTAGCGTGTTCCTGTGGGCGTTACAGAGGTACAGAACCCATTCCTGAGATGATATACTCCCTCGGGCATGAGGTTAAATCTACACTCTTACAAATAAAAGTGGCAGGAAAGTTTTTTTTTGGAGTGATACCATAGAGGAATCATTTTTTATTCCCAAATGAGCCCTTTTTTTGTTGTTGTTGTTGCTACAATAAACTGTATAATAATTTTTTACAACAAAGACTGTTCCACTCTATTAAAAAAAAAAAATTCAGAAAGATCCACCTATCTAAAAGGAAACCAACAAATGGTTCTTGCGTGACATCACGGATTCTCGTACATTTATTTTTACCCGAGTAACGCCGAATGTGTTCTTTGTTTGCCCCTTTGAGGGAAGTTTTGATGCACAACCCTACAACACAGGGTTTCCTTTTCAGAAACGCTTCCAAGTAGAGCTTCTTTTAGAAAAATTAAAATCCTTACCAAGCCAAAAAGCAGCCGAGCTCAGGTCCTATAGATTAATACAAAGTGAGTATTATATATCACAGCCCGTGTGTTTGATGCATCGCGTGCCAAGGCTAGCTATTGATCGACTTTGATTCTTTTACGGATAATAAATTTCAGTCGAATTCCTCCTCCAGCCTCCGCCTACACTTACACTGTGGATGATGAGCCTAAAAAACTCACACCCCTCCCTCCATCACTCCCTCCCTCCCTCCCTCACTCACTCCCTCACTGTCCGATTAAAAAAATTGTTACCTGAAATATAACCAAGAGTTGGGGTTACGACACATTCGATTAAATTAGACATGCAAAATGGCTTCACTGTTCAGTTCAGAGCAGAAAAAAATAACTATGAGCTAAACTGAATATGAATTATGATTTATACCACAGAGACGTTGAGTTCTGGATTCTGATTGGTCAGCTCTGAAAGTAAATCACTCATTCTAATACGTTATCGTTTCTATAGTAACAAAATGTGTTTCGATAAATGTGTCTAACCGCTGATATGTTGACTTTTCTGTAAGGAGACGTTTGTTTAACATTTATGGCTACATGCTAAGTGAGAACAGGAACTTACTTGGGCATTAAATGTAACTTTAAATGTTGAAAAAAAGTTGACAAACTGCTGTGGTATAAGAGGAATAAAGCACTTTGGGATGTACTTTGGTTGAAGTAACTTCAACTCTGCTTCGTTGTACCACCTCTGAACTGATTATTTTCCTGTAACAGCATGACACAGCGTGTATTATTCCTTACTCATCTATAACAACACTCAGCGACGTTTTATTAGTTTTTTTTAGTAAACAACCCAGAGCATAAACAGCAATTAAAATGATCCCCAAGGATAAATTATATCCATATGCTCCTGCATGCCTGCATTTCATCCATGTGAAACCGTGCTGAATGCTAACTTGGCGTTTTTGCTACATATTACCCCTGGCACCAGGATAATGTTATTACAGAGCAACTTTCTGTGACCGAGCAAGTAGATTAAAAAGCATCAATTATATGTAGAACCGAACCTTGCAGAATTGTAATTACAGAAGCAGGTCTTGAGTCGATCTTGGGTGTGTCGTGTTTCAGACCCGCACGGACCGTCGTTCACCATGGGCAAGGCGGTGTGGCTGCTCTGGGGTCTGGTCTTCAACAACTCCGTCCCTGTGCAGAACCCCAAAGGCACCACCAGCAAGTTCATCGTGTCCGTGTGGGCCTTCTTCGCCGTCATCTTCCTCGCCAGCTACACTGCCAACCTGGCCGCCTTCATGATCCAGGAGGAGTTCGTGGACCAGGTGACGGGACTGAGCGACAACAAGGTACGACTTCCTTCCTGGAAGACGTTTTCAGTTTCAGAGAATCTCACTTGAGTCGAGTAAATTACGTCATCCAGGGAAAATCGTCGAGTAGCTGCTTTACAATTATGTCTACAACTGATGCAACTAATCCAAACGTTCTATATACCTGAGGAATAAATTGTTGAACAATGATGTTAACTAACCAAGTGAGCTATGCTGAACACCGCCTCCGTTATTAGCAGTATATAAAAATCGTAACGTTAACTGGCTAGCTATCTTGATCAGTTTGCTAGGCTCGTTAGCAGTAAGCAGTAAACATCGAAGTGACATCTCAAGTTTAGCTAAAACATTAAAACACCTGGCTAGCTAGTGTAGCTCACTCAGTTAGCTAATGGCTTACTTACGTACTTACGTCGAAATGCCGCTAGCTCCACGGGTTTCAGCTAGCGTTACAGAATTTGCAGATCGTTATGACGCTGTTTCTTTGGAAGGATTCAAAACTGAAAACTGGGTCAGGGACGATGAACCGTCTCCACTGTCTCAGACTTCGCTGCTAAAATAGCGCTAAATAGCAGGCGTTATTTAGATGAACTCTCGAAACGTAATTCTTTAAAATTCACGCATTTTATTTTAATTGACTTACAGTCTTCCTGAATGAAATGCATTGTTACGGTCTATAATGGTGATTAAAAAGGTGATTAAAAACAATCGACTTTAATAATTTTCACAAAAACACAAATAAATTTCCTGTGGATTAATTATACTCGTTAAAACATACCATTACAAGCATCCAAAGTACTCAAGTGCTAGAAGAAGAGCACACGTAGTTCATTCCTTCCCGCTCCTGCTAAGACGCAGTAAGCACGGTGTTGATTGATTTTCTGTAACAGCAGCTCTGACAGTAGTGTGCTGTACACACACCTAACACGCATGAGGAAGCAATAGCTACAGTCTCTGCAGCATTAATGTAGCGGAGTGTTTACTTTTCCATTTTTATTCCTGCTGTAATTTATACCCGGAGCACATGGCGCCTGGAAACAAACACAATTACGGCCTTATTTCATATTCCAAAATAAATATCTACTTTTCTCTTATAATCGTGGGTATAAGAAGAGCATTAGTAAAGGAATAAAAGAAAACAAAGCTATTGTATTGTGTTTTTACAGAAGCCATTCCTCATACTGAGACATTACATCATTCAGAGCTGCTGAATTCTAGATTCTGATTGGTCAGACGATGTTGATTAGTTTCCTATAACAGATTTTCTATATAGTTTTTTCTTCTTTATATTAATGCGCTTGTTCTAATACGTTCTCTAATACGTTTCTACAACAACAGCTCATTCACATGGACTCAAACAGACTAAAAGCCGTTGATTTGGTGGTTATAATTAGCCTTTATGGAAGGAGTCTCCAGTGTCAGCGCTTTGTAACAGTCAGACACAAAGTTTTCTGACGTCTTCAGCCCTGTAGACTAATCCCTTCATTCTCAGCTTCCTGTTCCACTTTATAACCGAACACCAACCCCAGAAGGAGCTTTGTGATACTACTGCAGGGGCGATCGCAGCGTTGTGACATTTTCACAATGTTCAACAAGTGTCTAATAAAGATTAACTGATGAAATGTGGATAATATCAAATTGTAATAAGTCTCTCGTTAGATCATTAAACAGCCCCAGGCTGAGAGAAGCTGTGTAGAATTAAAAGTAGTGATGACTTTTATTCTGAGACTTTTATTCTGAGTCTGTCGAACCAGTACACGATGCTAATTGTGTACAATATTAGCCACATTAGCGGGGAATCATTTAAAATAAAGATTATACGGGTTAAGATCTTTGCATTTCATCTTTTTTTTCCGCCACGTTGCAAAATCACACTAGCAGTTATAAATTGTGCGACTAATTCAAGACGGAGCATTTCTCTTGCTTCGCCGCTTTTCATTTCGGTGCTTTTTAGCCGTTTACAGATTCTGCTGAAGCAGCAAAAAATAAAATATTTCTTTAAGACCTTCACTTAAAAATGTCTTTACGCGACCCTGCGCACAAGCCATCTCTAAAATGACTCGCGCCGTTAAACACATTGCAATTAAAGGCACAACACAACAACGATTCTTCGATCGTCTGCTAAAAAAATCCATTCAGAACGTTGACTTGTTCCAGCATTTCCAGTCAGTTATCATCAGCGGTAATGAGATGCATGAGACGTGTGAGGTAACGGCGCGTGATGGAGCGGCGTGTGAGGGAACGGCGTGTGAGGGAGCGGCGTGTGAGGGAACGGCGTGTGATGGAGCGGCGCGTGAGGGAGCGGCGCGTGAGGGAACGGCGTGTGAGGGAGCGGCGTGTGAGGGAACGGCGTGTGATGGAGCGGCGTGTGATGGAACGGCGCGTGAGGGAGCGGCGCGTGAGGGAGCGGCGTGTGATGGAGCGGCGTGTGATGGAACGGCGTGTGATGGAACGGCGTGTGAGGGAGCGGCGCGTGAGGGAGCGACGTGTGATGAAGCGGGAGTCACCGTGTAGCCCTGAAGTCTGATAACAGAACGTCATGAAGTGTTTCATTCCTCTTATAATCACGGAAATTTACCTGAAGTTACATTTTTAATGCATTAATTAAAGAACGACACGTACGTTTGATCCTTTTATGGTGTTTTATTCCTTATCGGTACGCGAGTAGAACGCTTCGAAATTACAAATTGAGATGCTTTAATCTATAATACGGACAGTGAGCTGTCAGGATTGTCTTCATTGTTATTCTGTTCACACAGCGACACTCCAACAAACCGCTAACAGACTCTTAACAAGAGTGGAGCACTCGATCTCATCCACACACACACACACACACACACACGCAGAGAGAGCTATGAAGATGTGTATTTATCGACATAACTAAATCACAGTAATTATATGTCGAGTCCAGGCCTATGGAGATGCACAATTAACCAGTGGCTTGCTAAATTGCGATTAAAAACGCTTTTTCTGGACAGCGAAGCTTCTCCCGTGTGTAGCGATCAGAGTAGTGCAGTTCAGTGCGAGACAGACGTGATGCCTCAGTGGCTGATTATCTGCACTACAAAGTTGAAGAAGTCTGCGAGGCCGGGATACGCCGCGAGTTCATTCAGCGCTGTGTTACGCAAATGTAACAGCAACATTCACGTGTGTTTTACGTGCATAAACCTTTTAAACACGTAACTCGCTACTAGAACAGACGCTATTCTACTTTCCTTCAAGCTGTTAATCTGGTTTGAAGGCTTTTAATTTAAAGCAGTGTGATTTGATATATGCTGGCGGTTTACGCTTCGAATTATACACTACAAATTGTACGCTACAAATTGTACGCTACAAATGTCATGTGAGCACATGCATCCACGTGATCACCTCTGAAAATGATCTGGACCCCATTTACACCAGGATTTAGATCCAGATCCAAACAGCGTCCAAATGTGAAGCTGGAGTTAGGGAATTATTCCTAGAATATCCCTCTGGAATATTTTCATCCTGTCTGAATCTGTCATGTCAGTCATTTTTTTTATGGATTGAGATTTACGCCATGTTTTATTTTACCTTCTATAAATGGACCTGGAGAACTTTCTTCAGCATAGAGCTCTCTCCCACTCCAGGAAGCGCGTGTTCTTTCCGATCATCTCCTTCCAAAACCAAATCGAAAGCCAAGTCGGAGTTCATATCGCAGAGCGAGAACAATTTAGACGACATTTAAAAGGACGTGCTAGAGAAGCGACATTTTTACGTGAGCTCCTAGTTTGGCTTCCTATCACAGGTACAGCCTACAAGCGTGCATGATATGGTCACGTGACCTACTACTTCTACTTCTACTGCTGCTACTCGTGCACTCCGAAAAGTTATTATATGAACGGTCAAATAAAGCAGTAAGCTTGAATGAAAGATATGAGGTGTATTTAATGAATTAATAGTCCTTTATGATATTTTAACTTTTCATATTAAACTACACAAAATAAAAACCCTGTCGTAGTAGATCTCATAGCTTAAAATAAAGCAAGATGAAACTAATCATCCTTTCATTTACAATCTGATCATGAATGCTCATAACAGCCTTCGGGATGTGTGTGTGTGTGTGTGTGTGTGTGTGTGTGTGCGCGTGTGCCAGAGCGTTTCTTCTTCCAGACACTGTAATGGATTTTTGTTATGCCTGATTTGTATCAGTTTACGAAGCTCATCAGTAGTTTTTCTCTTTCCTGTTGGCAGTTCCAGAGCCCGTACTCCTACTCTCCACCCTTCCGATTCGGGACAGTCCCTAACGGCAGCACGGAGAGAAACATCCGTAAGAATTATCCGGACATGCACCAGTACATGGTGAAATACCATCAGACGGGAGTGACGGACGCGCTGGTTAGCCTGAAGACCGGGTGAGGAGAACATCTCAGCTTTCACACACACACACATTCCAAGGCAGGAAGTGAGTCATGACGTATCAATCAGCTTTCTAGATTAAAAAACAAAACAAAACATGAACCAAGGGTTTTTCAGACGCTTGGAAATGAGGACGCAGAGGTGGAGGTTAAGAAGAATTCATATGAAGAGGTATGAGAGTTGTAGAAACTGGAGAAGCTTTCCAGAACTATCCACAGTAATATTTTATTTAGAGGTTGTAGGCTTGANACACACACACACACACACACACACACACACACACACACACACACACACACACACACACACACACACACACCAATAAAACCAGATGTAGCTTATTTTCCATTAAAATGATTATTACGTTTACTTTCTCCTTCTCAAGGAGTCATATTTAGAATTGGTGAAGTTCAACTGATACTTATGTCATACTTATATTTTTCAAGAAACGTTCCCATGAGTTGAAGAATATTCAGACCATAGATGAGTGCACTACGCTTACACCAGTGAAATTCTCAACGAATACTTCTTTTCAGGAAGGGTCTCCCAATCAATGTCCTTAACAGTGATGCATCTCCTTCAGTGTCCTTTTCGTGTTTGAGTGCTTTCGTTTAAGTCTGTAGTTATGCCTGAGGTCTGAAAACTGACGTGCACGTTTTTGGTATTAAATCCTCACTACGAGCACGTAATCCGTCTCCCGGGTACGAATACAATCTCTGAATACAATATGCTAATAGCTATGAAATAAGAAATATGCGGATACGTAAGTGTGATCGAGCCACATATATAGTATATAGTAGGAAGGTGTCTAAGTACGTCCCGTCGTCGTAGTATTTAGACTTATTGAAGTAAACATTGGGCACGGGTCTGAAGCCTGGAGTTGTGTTTGACATTCCCGAAATGTCAGAGTGTCGGTGTAATGAAGGGCTTTAGACAAAGCAAAGGAGGAGAGAAGAACAACTCGCTAGCATCAGCTCCAAATGTCACTCATTAGGGAGACTTGGAGACGTGGAACGCTCTCGCCTCGGTGTGTGTGTGAGTGTGTGTGAGTCTGTTAGCAGTTCTGTCTCGTATCGAGGTTGGAGGCGTTTGGCTCATCGGCTTGTGACAGTGGGATTAGTTTGATTCCTTTGGACTGGTCGTGTCAGGCTGGTCAGAGCTCCGAGGCTCTCAGAGTAGCCCTTTTCAAATACTCTTCTACCTCATCAAGAGGTCAAACACTCCGTCTTCTCTCCTCTAAAAGACATTGTACAGATGAACAAGCACACACACACACACACATTCATACTTTCTTCAAATCCTTGGAGAAAGTATTTGTGCTCTGACATTTTGGAAAGAAATCAAAAAACAATAAAGATGCAACCGACTATACAAGCACAGGGTGTAATGAAAGAGCTCCATATAGCACTCCTCATGAGTGCAAGCTCATTAGTGTCTTCCACACACGCAGTGTTTAGTGTGTTTGAAAGGAACCTTGGTGGTTTCTCCATCGCGGTGCGGTTCTTTAAGTAGGCGAGAACACAACAGTCACACTCGGGTCTAAGAACCTCTCGAGGAGGTGGCCTCGGTCCGCTTCCAAGTGAACTCTAGCGCAGTGAGAAAGTGATTCGGCTCTGAATCCACTCGTCTACTGGAAGTGAATCAAACATCTTGTGTGTTTTTCTTTCCTAGTCATTTAGTCATTGGTGCCATGTTCTCCGTGCTTGGGTGATTTTTGTGATTGCTAAACACAGTTGGTAAAGGTTTGTTTGTCTATCTATCTGTCATATCTATCATATTTCTGACCAACAAATGAAGGTTTGACGAGCGTGTTTTCAGCTCTACACGTTCCTCAGATAACATTTTTGTTGCTCTTAGGAGACATGAATGAATGAATAAATGAATGAATAAATGTCATTGCTTATTAATACAATACACATTCTCATTTTCTTCATACGAGTGCACTGCTCAGAGCCCGAGCCTGGAACTTTCCTTGTGACCACTCAGTGGTTGCTGGAAAGAAAACTGGACCCGTAGGAGTGTTACATCATCCTGTTTTGTTTGAATGACGCGACTCTTTTGTTTCTCTCAGCAAACTGGATGCGTTTATTTACGACGCGGCCGTACTGAACTACATGGCCGGCCGGGACGAAGGCTGCAAGCTAGTGACCATTGGAAGTGGCTACATCTTCGCTACTACAGGTTACGGCATTGCGTTACAGAAAGGCTCCCCCTGGAAACGCCAAGTGGACCTGGCCATCTTGGCCATCATTGGTGACGGTGAGAGCCTTTTCTCTAAATACGACACCTAAATATGACACCTGCATAAACCCTTCATAACCTTTCATTTTCAATGAACATTTGGCAAGTTATAACACCATTATGTGACGGACATACCAAAGTTCTAACTTACGTCAACCTTGATAGATAGATAGATAGATAGATAGATAGATAGATAGATAGATAGATAGATAGATAGATAGATACGTACCAAGCAAACAGACAACACTGACCCCTCCATGGGCTTCTCAAGCACAAGATTTCAAGTTCATAAATATCTTTTTGATGATATTATGCTTTTTTTTTTTTTACTGCATGGAAGTAAACAGAACACATATTTGAGTGGTTATATATTCTAATGTATTCCCTTTTTT
>CM074957.1:20548801-20565332 GCA_037577455.1 Pangasius macronema | reverse complement strand
TTTCTTTCTTTCTTTCTTTCTTTCTTTCTTTCTTTCTTTCTTTCTTTCTTTCTTTCTTTCTTTTTCTTTCTTTCTTTGTAAAGTAAATATTTATTTATTTATTTATTTATTTATTTGTTCTTTTTCCATCATCTTTTTCTTTTTTGTTCTTCCTTTCTTTCTTTGTAAAGTAAATATTTATTTATTTATTTATTTGTTCTTTTTCCATCATCTTTTTTTTTCTTTCTTTCTTTCTTTCTTTCTTTCTTTCTTTCTTTCAGTGTCTGCAAACAAACACATGAATCAAATGGGGATTGTAGCCATGCAATTGTTTTTTTGAGTACGTAAAAATATAAATTTCTTTATTTTTCCTTTTTTTTTTTTTTTTTTTTTGAATTATTAGTTTATGATTTTTTTCCTATCCTCGGTTGGCTTGCGGGTGATTCTGGGTGATGCATGTCTATGTCTCATAGATAAGCATCACATAAAGAGTGTGAAGTCTGAGACTCTTCCACAAACTACTCAAAACCAAAATGTTCTTCTTCTTCTTCTTCTTCTTCTTTTGGGTTAGTGCGTGTGCATGAGGATGATTTCTCGGCGTGTTTTCGGCTGGTCGTATCTGATATGCGGGAACGTGCAGGTCAGGGATCATTTGCAACTGCAGGCAAAGCAAACGATTTGATTGTGATTTCAGGTTTCGGACGAATCGCCATCCATAGTTTATACAGAATCTTAAGTACGGTATTTTTCATTTACTTTTCATAGTGCAGATGTGAATTTAAAGTAGCTCAGATGATTATTTCAATAAGGAAGTGCTAAAGAGCTAGATTAGGCACAGTAGTCGAGTCGATAAGAGACACAATTAGTACTTCCTCAATTTTAAAAATGCAAATTAAGGAGTAATTGTTTTGTCTGTCGGTGAGTGTTTATTCTCAGAATTATTTTCCCGCAAAGATTCAGGTTCAGGACGTTTATTTCCTCAGTGGCCATGTTTGTGTTCGAGAGTCGCCTTTTCAACATCTCATCGCCCGCTAATAGAGCCATTTCCCCTCCAAACAAATCCATAAAAACCTCTCTGAATCCTATAAACAGATAAAACAATGAGTCGCTGTTGGAAGCTGATGGAGTCGATCCATCAAGGCGAGTTTTATCTCCCAGACAAAACATCAAGATATTAAGACGCAACATTCTCAATAAAAACAACAAAAAAACAAAACAAAAAACCCACTCCACTCTTCAGCCTTTGTATTAACTAAAATAAAACATTTAAGGATCGTGTTCATAAGGCTTCATGACACTCATATATCCCCTTTATGGGACTTGACATAAACATACACTACCATTTATAAAGTCTTATTCCAAAAGGGGTTCGTTAAGACTTTTGTTGCTTTGTCAGCTCTGAGTTGCTGACATAAGGATGTTATGACACTTGTCATAGTGACATAATAGTGATGATGTCACAGTATTACAATGTCATGGAATTGGCATACATAAGTATTCATAGAGATGCATAACTCTGTCATTACAGTACCATCTTATTGGCATAGATATTCATAAAGATACATAACTCTGTCATTACACTGTCTTGGAACTGGCATAAGTGTTCATAAAGATACATAGCGCTTGTCATTAGAGTAGCATGTTATTGGCATAGATATTCATAAAGATATATAACTTTGTAATTATGTTGTCATGGAATTGGCATAGATATTCTCTCTCTTGTCATTAAAGTGCCTTGGCATTGGCATAGGCATTCATAAAGGTACATAACTCTGTCATGACCGTAGCTGAAGCGTGTTGGAATAAGCCTTTAAAAATGTTTATGAGGTTTATGTCACTTGTCTTGATTGGCTTATGTAGGTGTTATGTAGCTCTAGGTAACTGACTCCTGTTGAAATAAACCTTTATAAATATTTATGAAGGTTTATGTCACTTGTCTTGAAAGACTTATGTAGGTTATTTGTAGCTTGTTGGAATAAATCTTTCTAAATTCTTTTGTAGGTTTATGTCACTTGTCTTGATTGGCTTACGTAGGTGTTATTTAGCTCTAGGTAGCTGACAATAAGCCTTTATAAATGTTTATGGAATAGTTTCTGTAGGTGTTATTTGGCCCAAGGTAGCTGATACCTGTTAAAATAAACCTTTATAGATATTTATGTAGGTTTATGTCACTTGTCTTTACTAGCTTATGTAGGTGTTATGTATCTGTACATCTGGCACCTGTTGGAATAAGCTTTTATAAATGTTTATGTAGGTTTATGTCAGTTATCTTATATGGCGTGTGTAAGTGCCGCCCTATGTAGCTGATGCCTGTTAGAATAAACCTTATAAATGTTTATGTAGGTTTATGTCAGTTATCTTATATGGCGTGTGTAAGTGCCGCCCTATGTAGCTGATGCCTGTTAGAATAAAACTTATAAATGTTTATGTAGGTTTATGTCAGTTATCTTATATGGCGTGTGTAAGTGCCGCCCTGTGTAGCTGATGCCTGTTAGAATAAACCTTATAAACGTGTATGTAGGTTTATGTCAGATGTCATGAAGGGTTTATGTAGGTGTTATGTAGCCCTATGAACACTATCTTCAACTTAAGTCTTTCCAAAAAAATCACAAAATTGGACCTTGTTTTAAAATCCGGAACGATCTGTACTGTTTTTTTTCACAGCGAGCTAATTTCAGAGACGAGACTACGAGGCGTTCGGAGTAAAGACAGGAACAGAATCCTTCACGCACGACTGCGTTCACTTACCCGTAATTAAGCCTTACATTCTAGTGATACAATACAGATGGAAATGTAATTTAAATGTAAATGAAGACGCCTGATGATCAGCGGAAGGTTATCGTCTCGGATTTCGCTTTCAGCTCGAGTTCCCCTCGTCGTGCGTTGAAGTGTCCGTCGAGCTTCGTGTTCATTTCATGTCAGACGGCGGAGGATTGTCGAGTGGGATTGTGATCGAAAGTGAGTTAGTAAATGTTGCAAGCAGTGTTTTCGTTTTTTAACAATTTGTGTTGCATGACTTTGTGCACATTGGACAAGTAAAAAGTAACTTCGAAAAGTGAGAAAAGTATGTAAGTGAGATTGGATTCAGGTTAGAGAGAGAGAGAGAGAGAGAGAGAGAGAGAGAGAGAGAGAGTTGTGTTTCCTGTTTCCTCGTTAAAATTTGTATTAATATTTTCTTTTTTTAATCTTATGTGCACTAAATCCACTGGATCTGTCTCTGTTTTGTTTTTTTGTTTGTTTTTCTTTCTTTTTTTTTTTTTAGATTTCACCATTATCACATTGTGCTCGCACTAAAACATGTCTTACGACAGACTTTCTGCTTTCGGGCAAACTGCATGAGAAAGTACTAATTCAGTGGGATGGTTGAAACATATCCTGCTTTCGCTGAACTCCATTGTTTCCTATCGTTTGTAATATAAAAAGTAGTCTAGACAGCTGAATTGTTTTATGTTCGATGATTCATTTTGTATGTGTAAGATCTTGTTAAGGGGCGTGTCTTCGGATGTTGCGTGTAAATACGTTGCTGATGGCGAAAAAAATGAGGCGGGGTTCTACAAGATGTAAAAAAAAAAATATGTACATAAGTTTCATTTTCTAATAAAGGCGCTTTCTGCCACTTTATACGAACCCTCACTGTGTGACTGGATGATTTTGAAGGCCAGCTGTGCAACACAATCCAGCTGTAGGGAGCAGATGTGGGGCAGATGAGGGGCAGATAATGATTGACGACTCTGGTGAGTTTAAACGCTAATTGGTAGATGCTGGATTCACAAATGATTTAGCTCGATAGCTCTCCTGCTTGTGCGTGAGACTCTACAAGTCGTGAAAGCAGTAATGAGGGCAGAGAAACTGGGCTCATGGGTGGGCTCATGGGTGGGCGCATGGGTGGGCACACGGGTGGGCTCACGGGTGGGCTCACGGGTGGGCGCACGGGTGGGCTCACGGGTGGGTGCACGGGTGGGCACACGGGTGGGCTCATGGGTGGGCACACGGGTGGGCTCACGGGTGGGCGCACGGGTGGGCTAATGGGTGGGCGCACGGGTGGGCTCATGGGTGGGCGCACGGGTGGGCTCACGGGTGGGCTCACGGGTGGGCACATGGGTGGGCTCACAGGTGGGCACACATCTCACTTTCTCAAAATAACTACGTTTAACCTTTAAGCTTTGATAATAAACCTAATTATAGATTATAATTTATAGAAAAATTAATTAAATGTATAAAGTTAAAATTATATGTATTAATTTTTAGGTATAAAAATATATACATAAAAAACTTTATAATAAAGATTTCATTTAATTAGCGCTTAATTATAACATTTAAAATAAACACAGAAAACCTGAATCTTTGGAGAGTAGTAGGAATCCCTGCCGGAATTTGTTTGTTTGTTTGTTTAGGTTGTTTAATAAGTATATTTATATATTAATAAAGATTTAGAAGCAACATTAGAAGCGATTACTGAACTACTAACCCTTTTTTAAAATGAGTTCCTCACTCCACTTTGCTCCTGAAGTCATTTATGGGATTCTTTTTTGTTAATCACTTTGTGAATACACAAAAATGAAAAGATGAAAAAAAAATCATGTTCAAGCGTAAGTTATTATTAATTACAATTTTGTTTTTATCTTACGTTTGTTTTCTCGACAAAAATAGGAAATTATCCCCTCAGCTTGGGCTGATCATCGCTGCTTTTCTTTCTCTCTTTCTTTCTTCCTTTTTTTTTTTTTTTTTTTTTTTTACATTTTTGGCAGCATCACGCAATCGTTTATTCTCCTAATGTTCCTAAGGTTGTTTAAGGGAAATCAGTAGTGATTTAATGCTCCTTCTCTGCATCACTCAGAGTTCTTTTCCACTAAAGAAGTTGCTCGATTTGTTAGAAAAATAGCGACACTATAACGGGGGTTTCAGTAAATCACTCTCGAGCTAGATGTCTATTTCCCTGAATTACTCTACAGTTAAATCACAGCTACGTCTGTTGCAGAGTTAGATGCTGCAGATCTGCAGAACGAATCATCTTCATCATCATCATCATCATCATCATCATCCACGATATCCTGTGTTGTTCACATGTGATTGTGTAAGTAATCCGTGCACTTCGAGAAGTTGTGGCCTAAAATGACGCAAAACATCACGTAAATGATGTTCAAATAAATGAATCGTCCAAAGTGATTCAATGATTCAGTGATTCAGTGATTCAGTGATTCACCGTAAAAAATTAAAATAGATGAATTGATGATGTAATTTGCAGAAGCTCGTTTTCACTGTGTAAAGATGTATTTTATTAATGAGTCTTGAAATTAAGTCTTAGTATCTTAGCATGAATGATTGTTAACACTTATAAACAAGTTATAAGCAACTCATAAGTAGTAATAAGTAGTTTATTAGTACTTTATTCATGGAAAACGTCACTCGTTCAGTGTAAACTTACACTGTGTAAATGTGTGTGTGGGACTAATCACGGCGTCAGTGTCGTTACCTTGGCAACGCTGAAGCTGTCATTAATTTCCTACCCAAGCTGGCCCACGGATGATGACTCTCTGTTCTGTAATGAATTCTCTCTCTCTCTCTCTCTCTCTCAATCTCTCTCTCTCTCTCTCTCTCTCTCTCTCTCTCTCTCTCTCTCTCTCAAGTAAATGCATGACATTATATGAATAACGTTGAAAAAAATTAACACATGAAAATATATGAATTATGTACAGAAAAAATGTAAAAAAAAAAGAAAGAAAAGTGTAAAAAATGGAATATTAAAAACATGAAATTTTAAATAAATAAATTAATTCATTCAGAAATTAATAAAATAATCATGTGAAAATAAATTTTACAAAAAAAATCTAACATGAAAATAAATGAAAATGTTGTTAAAATTTGCATGTGGGAAAAAAAAAATATATATATATATATATAGTGTAAAAAGTGTCAGGTGAAGAAAACTACATATGACAAAATAATGTCACAAGAAAATCATGAAAACATAACACGTGAAGTGTGTACAGATTGTGTGTATATTTCACATGAAGAACGATGTGACGTGTGTGTGTGTGTGTGTGTGTGTGTGTGTGTGTGTGTGTTTTCTTCATGTGTTCCTCCACATCCATGTCGTGACAGGAAGTTTTTTGGGTCAGGATTATGGATCATCTCAGCTGACTGTGCTGGAAATGATTCACTGCAGTAGAACTTTTTTTTTTGGGGTTTCTAGGGCAGAGGCTGAAATCCACACACACACACACACACACACGCACACACACTTTTCACACACACCTCACACACACTGGGTTTAAGTTTAGAGACATCTCTGACACATACCGAGCTCCAGAACAGCTAAACCTGAAACAGAGCAAAGAGTCGGATAAAACGACTCCTTAAATGGCACATCAGAACACTCTAAATTGATTCATTTGATTCATTTGACATCACTGTTATGTTTCATTCCTTGGTTTAAATATGTTAAGTAAGGAATAAAACTCTGTGTGTGTGTGTGTGTGTGTGTGTGTGTGTGTGTGTGTGTGTGTGTGTGTGTGTGTGTTTTTCGTGCTGTTACAGTAACATAATCAACGACATGGTGGTGTCATGAAGCGGAGTTGTTGTACACTGAAGTTGATTATTTTCCTCTAACAGCACATCCTAAAGTGTTTTATTCCTCTTATACCAACAGTTACAACTTCTATTTATTAAAGAATTGCACGTTTTATCTGTTTACAGTTACATTTAATGTTGCAGAAGTCGACAGCCTCTCTTTTTTCTCCGTCTTAAAGTTATTAAGACAAAAAAAAAAAACGCAGCTTGTTATGTTACCGAGAAACTGAAAAAAAAGCGTAAACTCCTCCGTCCTGAAGACGTTGGACAACTGTTACTGAGTTGTACTGTAACTGATACTGACTGTTAAAACGCGCTGACACTGGAGACTCCTTCCATAAATGTTCCAGTAAACGTCGATGTGTCAAAGATTACATGACTGTCTAAATCCGGTCAGATTACGAATGAGCTGTTTCTATGGAAACGATAATGTATTGATGTAAACCTGTGACTGGATTTCTGCAGGTCTGGAAAATTCATCAACACTTTCTGACCAATCAGATGGCATCAGGAAGTCATTAGTATCTAGATATTCACCTCGGACACTTTTTTTTACACGCGTATCATGTTTTGAACGCCTTTACTCGCTGTTCCGCGGGAGTTTCGGTTCCAGTTATTCTCTTCCAGACGTCTCAGAGCATTGCACGTGACGTCATTCGCGCAACACGTCCACTAACTTACACGCACAGTTTATGAGATTAGTCCTCGTTATCTGGGATATGAATAAATCAGGGCTTTCCTTCGCCATTCGTTATTCGCTTTGATCATTATGCCCTAAGGGGATACAAACTTTTGCACCTAATGTTGTATCAGTAGACTAAAGAA
This sequence comes from Pangasius macronema, assembly GCA_037577455.1. Lineage (NCBI taxonomy): Eukaryota > Metazoa > Chordata > Actinopteri > Siluriformes > Pangasiidae > Pangasius > Pangasius macronema. The sequence continues at coordinate 20,557,958 of CM074957.1, read as the reverse complement.
ACTTCTCTTCGGTCCTGGAAGCTCATGGAGCAGAATTCGACAGCAGCGCGCCCTCATTAGAAGGAAAAAAAGCCGAATTAAGGATGTTTACTGACAGCTTGACATTTAAGCAGCGCCCATTTGAAATGACCTCCATCTTAACTCTCGCCTGTCTTTCACAATGCAGACGCCTTTTACTCCAATTTCAGGCTCATTCAGCCCGAGGCGTCTCTCCCCGAAGAGCCGCAATCTTTTCTTTAGTGTTGAGACTTTTAGAGAGGGAAAAACAAATCGATTAGAAATGCTTTCACATTGGAGATATGATTCCCGTCTTCATATCTTCATATCTACAGGACAATGGGTGCAGTCTTTAACGCGTGCAGGACTGAACCGCACCGAATTCTGCATCGTGATTGGTCAGAAGAATGATGATTACCTGACAGTAGTGCAGCTGCACATCACAGGGTTATTGATTATTATTAATGCACTCGTTCTAATACGTTACGGTTTCCATGGCGACAGCTCATTCGGAGGGATGTGTACGGTGGACGGTCTAGTTTAAAAACATTTTAAAAATGTGTGTAAGCGTTGACACGGTGATGTTTTCTGTAAGGAGATGTTTATTTAAGGGCTATGGAAGGAGTCTCCAGTGTCAGTGCTTTGTAACAGTCGGAGGTAAAGCTGTAGCTTTTCCAGCATCTTCAGGACAGACGAGTTTATGCTTTGCAGTTTGTCTGCATTTTGTGTGTGTGTGTGTGTGTGTGTGTGTGTGTGTGTGTGTGTGTGTGTGTGTGTGTTATTAGCTTCAAGGGAAAGACTGTTTCTGCTGTAATGTAAGTGAGAACAGGAAGTAACTTCTTTCTCAAACATTAAATAAACAGAATAAATGTATAAGATGCTGCTGTATAAGAGGAATAAAACGCTTTGAGGAAAAGAATCAGCTTCAGCACGGTAACAATAGCATGCTGCTGACTATCGAAAACAGCGAGACTCAGAGTGTTGTAATTCTTTACATGTTGTCAGGATTTGTTTTTAATCTGCACAGTTAGCACACTCACTTGAGAAAGCCTTGATGCATGAAATTAACTGAACACACTGACCACACATCGCAATATTCCTCTCGTCTGCTAACTTTTTTTTTTTTTGGTTGTTTTTCCTTTTGTGGTCTCTGTGCTGCAACATTAATTAGTCCTAAAACTGCCACCTTTGCAGTAAAGTCACTGATCAATTCACTCCCTCACTCCTCCTGAATCTCACTCCATCCCTCAGGAAGCGCTCGGAATGCTAATGCTAGCTGACCGCAGTGCACTTCTGATGCACAGCAAACTTTCCTCTCTGACTCTCCTCCACTCTTTGCAGCACAGCTTTCTCCGAGCCTTTCTAACCTTTAACTCTAAAACAAACTCCGTGGGCCTCCTCAGGACAGACTCACTGCATGGAAATTATCTCAGTGTGAATATTTCAATAATATTTTACACATTTTTTTTTTAAATTCCTGAACTTTCTACAGACAAAAGTCCAAGTCTATAGGTGAAGTGTTGGGGCTGCAGATGTTTGAGACGTTTTCTGTATACACTTGTACTTAGATTTGCGATCTTGGACTTGACCTTGAAATGGCCTCAAACCGCTTAATCCTCAGTCTCGACTCGATCTCGATCTCAGTCTTGATCTCAGCTAGTTCTTGTCTTAGTCTTGAAAAAATAAAACCCAAATGAACTACAGGACTGTCACTTGTTTTTGAGTTAATGAGGTTTGGATTAAACCCTTCAAATTCAAGTGTCCATTCAAATTGGCTAAAGACAACGACGATGATTTCCACCACCGTAACTAAGTATAAATAAAATAAATAGACAGACCCTCCTCTGAGAAGCACTGCTTTAGAGAATGAGCAGTTAGCTTGAGTGCGAGTACTGTATCGTGATTGCGTATTATTGTTGCTACACTCACACACATTTTCCGAAAATCGATTCCGGACTTTGCGAAACTCCTTCATATCAGTTTAAAGTCATCGGCACGGCACACGACTGCTAACTTCTCTGGAATAACGAACACACAACACCAACCATCAGCTTTTTAGCAGCAGATCGCATCAGAAATATTTCAACATCAACCCATTTTAATGTCTTTCAGAGTTTCGGAGAGGTGATAAATTTATTGTCACGAAATGCAAAATAAATGATTGTGTTATTTTTCATATCCTAGACACATTTTCTTTTCTTAATCCAGGTATAGAAAGTAATCTCATGAATTAAATCGAACACTTTCTAAACGTGTGCACGTTCAGACTTGGACGGCAGAACCAGAAGCTCTGAATCTCACACACACACACACACACACACACACACACACACGCACACACACACAGAGACAGTGCTGTTCATCAACTTTTGTGCAGCCAAGGCAGTGCGTGTCTTCATTTGTTCTTTGGCAGGAGCTTCAGTGCTTCAGTGATTTGGGGTAAGAAAGGATTTTAAAATGGCACATTTGAACTCAAACTAAAGAGGATAATCTGCTTAGAGTAAAACTCAATTAGCGCTTCTCCAGATGATGCTTCTTTGAACTCGTTTTTTTTTTCACGGTTTCTTCTATAGCTTCCCACTTTAAACTCCTGCTCTCCTTATATTTTTATATTTTGACTGTATTTTACATCCGGTTTTCCAACAAGTGGGATTAAATGAACCAGAGTTTACAGGGATGCAGGGATTTATGCATTGGAAGTGTGTGTGTGTGTGTGTGTGTGTGTGTGTGTGTGTGTGTGTGTGTGTGTGTTTTCAGATTAACACAAAATGTGCGTAAGAAAATCCTGTGCGTGATGAAGTTCTCTGGAAGGAGACTGTGATTATTTAACATATATGGAAGGAGTCTCCAGTCTTAGTGCTTTGTAGCAGTCAGAGGCAAAGTGGAAATCTTCAGGACTGAGTTTGAATTTTATTTATTTTTAACTTTTTAACTTTAACCATTTTAACTTTTTGACCTATTAACTTGAAGAGAAAAGAGAGATTAATGAGGGAGCGATTTTTATGTTTATAGCTGCCAAAACGTAAGTGAGAACAGTTTCAAGAAAACGTAACTATAAATGGATAAAAAAATGCACATGTTCTTTAATAAATAAAAGTATATACTCCTTGGCAACTGGCTGGTCTAAGAGTGGAGGCAGAAATCTTTGCTGTGAGGAAAAATTTCTCCATCAGTCATCAGTGACCTTGAGTGTATTGAAAATAGAACACGCATAAAATATCGAGTGCGAAATCAGTCACTCGGGAAACTAATCCTGTAATGGTGTCGTGGCGTAACGGCAGTGCGGGTGAAGCAAAAACGCCGCTCTGTAAACGTGTGGCACTGACGCCGCTTCCTCCGAGAGCAGGCGGGAAGACGCTGCGTTTATTTTCATCCTGTTTACAAAAGAATAGTGAGAATGTGATCAAGTGAAACAGAAAATACCAGACATCATAAATCATAACCTTAATCTCCTGTTCAGAGCAAAACAAAAAAAGAAGGAATATGATTGTGTTTTTGTATTTGCTCCACATTTCCTCCAAACTCTTCCTGTAAAGGTTCATGAGGCTACATAACTGTTCCCTAACACCTGTATAACTGACATCAGCCTACATAAGCATTCGTATACGCTTATTCCAATAGGGTTGAGCTTTTGTTTATGGACATTTTGTTTATGTAGCGTTATGACACTATACAGGCCCTTATGTCTCCTGTGATTGGCTGTGTGGGGGGCTCGCTGGCCGAGTGGTTCATACGATCACCTTGCACCTCCGGGGCTGGGGGTTTTATTCCCACCTTCTGTCCTCTGTGTGTGGAGTTTGCATGTTCTCTCTGTGCTTCAGGGGTTTCCTCCGAGTACTCGGGCTTCTTCCCCCAGTCCAGAAACATGCACTGTAGGCTGATTGGCACCTCATCCATAGTAAGTAAATGGGTGTGTATGTGTGTGTGTGTGTGATTGTGCCCTGCGCTGGGCCGGCATCCCATCCAGGGTGTCCCCCGCCTTCCGCCCTGCGATAGGCTCCAGGCTCCCCGTGACCCTGTGTAGGAAAAGTGGTACAGAAAATAGACGGATGGATGGATTTCCTGTGATAATGCATTGATACTGTAAGAACAGAGTAAAAGTGTAATGACAGTTTTTATATATATATATATATATATATATATGTGTGTGTGTGTGTGTGTGTGTGTGTGTGTGTGTGTGTGTGTGTTTGTTGACTTGACATCAAAAAATGAAGAAGCAGGGTCACTTAATTCAGGAGTTATGTTGACTTGATGCCAAAAATGGAAGAAGAAAAATCACTTCATTGAGGCATGATGTCAACTTGAATTGAAGAAGAAAAGTCGCTGAGAATTGGCCGCTACGTCGACTCGACGTCAAAGACGAAGACGAAAAGCTGTTCGATTCGGTTTGCAGAAGTGTTGCTGGATTCACGTGTTCATCATATCAACTTGATGACAAAATAGACATAATGTTGCCCAACAAAAGTGAAAGAGAAAATGGGTTTGATTCAGGTATTACGTCAACGTCAGATTAAAAGAAGGAGAAAAAAATCGCTTAATTTGGGTGTTCCGTCAACCTGACGTGAAAACTGATGAAGACGTGAAAACTGATGAAGAAAAGTCGCGTAATTGAGGTACTGAAAAAAGAAAAAGAACTGAACTCAGGTGTTATATCAACCTGATGTCAAAATTAGGCTGTATGTCACTTCACAGCTTTTGAAATCAGATATATTTATGCAGGATAATATCATTTCCCATTAAGCGATTGTTTAGGATCGCACACGATATATCAACATTGATGGATTTTACATTCCGTAGAGTTCTTTTTATTTTCTGCCCGAGGGAATTTCCAGTTTTCAGGCAGTACAGATGAGCGAGCCCTGCGTTCAGCGCCGTGAGACGAACCAGGCCGGCGAGTCATTATGATTTCCATTACACCAGAGAGTCCTCGGGAAACATCTGGGCTCGTGGCATTATGCAGGTACGATACGAAGCCGCAGCATCTGTTCCTGCATACGTTAATTATCATACGCTTTCCCCTGCACTTCAATCACAGCGTAATTTAGCCGACGCAGCTTTTATCCATCAGAAATGTAAAAAAAGTATTAAAAAAATAAACATGGTCTACCGAGAACAAGCGACGCCTGATGAGATCCGGCGCTTCTACAAGACCTTGCCGATTTCTGCGTTTTTACGTCAGTATTCATAACGACATCCGTAACCTATCCGCTGTGGCGACCCCGAACGAGAGCAGGCGACGGAAGAACAGCAGCAACAACATCCGCAACCTCATCTCGCACCAAATTCCTCGAAAATCGAAAGCGACTGGAATTTTAGTGGCTTTTGTAAAAATAAAAAAATTGTAAAAATCGCAAGATAAACCACTTCCCCTAACCTTACCCTTAACAGTAACAGTAATATTCGTAACGTTTTCTACGAACTGAATTGTGCAAATTGTTAGGAATTTCCCAGATGTGTGTACTGTATCAAGATTTGTTACATTTTCAGTGTGTGTATTATGCTATACTGGGCCTCATTTATCAATCTCCAACAAATTTATTCGTAATTTCTTCGCAGGAATGTGTACGCCCTAAATGTCCTTGTTAGCCGGGGAAAATATTTGTATCCTATGTCTCACTCCTGAGTTTGTGTAAATTCACGTAAACTTTGATTCATCAGTGTCAAATCTTATAACTGTCGATGTGTTACTGCGATTTTATATATCGACTCTGTCAACGTAAATGACGCACGTTTTTCAATCGCACACCAATTTAATGAACATTCTGTGAAAATCAAATGTCACTTCATATTAGTGACTTGAAAGAAAGCAATTCAAAACACAGCCGTAAATTATGATGAATAAATTAATACTAGCCAGACGGTTAGGACAAAAGTAATGGCGCCCTATAAAAGGGGGAAGGGTTAGTGTGTGCCTGTGGTAGCTGCACTGGCTGAGCTGGATTAGTGGAAGATTTAGCGCACTTCACACTTAGGAGGCGATATTTCACCATTTAGTCGCTATTTTGTCACTTTTCACTTTTTTTATGGAGTTGAAAACTGTGTGTGTGTGTGTGTGTGTGTGTGTGTGTGTGTGTGTACCGTGTGTATTATGAGTATTGTGTGTAACGTGTGTATTATGAGTACCATATGTTACATGTGTATTACGACTACCGTGTGTTACATGTGTATTATGAGTACCGTGTGTTACGTGTGTATTATGAGTACCGTGTGTATTATGAGTACCGTGTGTATTATGAGTACCGTGTGTTACAAGTGTATTATGAGTACCGTGTGTTACATGTGTATTATGAGTACCATGTGTTACATGTGTATTATGAGTACCATGTGTATTATGAGTAGTGTGTAACGTGTGTATTAAGAGTACCATGTGTATTAAGAGTACCGTGTGTTACGTGTGTATTATGAGTACCGTGTGTATTAAGAGTACCGTGTGTTACGTGTGTATTATGAGTACCGTGTGTATTAAGAGTACCGTGTGTTACGTGTGTATTATGAGTACCGTGTGTATTAAGAGTACCGTGTGTTACGTGTGTNTGTGTGTATTATGAGTACTTTGTGTAACGCGTGTGTTGTGAGTACTGTGTGTTATGTGTGTATTATGTATACAGGGTGTATTATGCGTACTGCATTTGTTTGCATGGTATGGACAAATGCAAAGAGATGAGCAAAGCTGAAGCAAACAGATGAACACAAACACACACGCACACACACATGCAGTACGCAGAGCTAATAAGCATGAGAAAGCAATAGTTACAGTCTGATTGCATTAATGTAGTGGAGTAATTACATTTTTATTCCTGCAGTAATTTATACTCGGAGCACGCGGCACCCGGAAATAAACAGCATTATGGTCTTATTTCATATTCCAAAATAAATAGGATTGTGGTTTTTTTTTTAAAAGCCCTAAAATAAAAGTCTAAAATAAAACAGAATCCAGTTTACATCAAAGGCGTTTTATTGTTTTTTTTTTTTAAATAAAATCTTACGCCACGACCCTGCTGAATCCTGGATTCTGATTGGTCAGCGGGTGTTGATTCATTTTCTGTAACAGGTTTATATTTTATATAAAGTTACAGAGATAAAGCTGTTTATATAATTTATTAACAATAAACACGAGCCTCTCCACATCCTCCAGTGACCGTCGCTCGCACTCCTGCCGTCTGTCTCGATGTCACGGGCGGCTGAAATAGTCTGATAGGTGTATTAGCGTTTTAGCCTGCAGTCACTTTAGATTTGGCGTGACCGTGTTCTCTGTGCCTGGCTCTTCTTCCTAATGAATAACGGCTTTAATTTGATAAAGCGCACATTAAAGCGGGGTTTATGACTGATGCCATGTTATTCCACAGGTTTTGCCAAGTNGGTTTTGCCAAGTGGAGTTAACTTTCCCTATAAAGGTGCCAAAAGAAAAGAGCAGAGAGATCCTCAGGATTAAAAAATACTATACCTTTCTTTCTCATGGGAATGTACAGAAAATCATGACTACCGTATGTATTTATGTATGTGTTTATTTGTTTGTTTGTTTGTTCATTTGGTCATTCATTCACTCAGTCATTTTTTTCTTTTTTTTTCGGTGAGAGCATAAAGAAGGTTTGTGAGAACGCTGTGTGAGTGTTATGAGAGTTTGTGTGAGTGTCATGGTAGTTTATGTGAGTGTTATGAGAGTTTGTGTGAGTGTTATGGTAGTTTGTGAGAGTGTTATGAGAGTTTGTGTGAGTGTTATGAGAGTTTGTGAGAACGATGTGAGAGCGTTATAAGAGCAGTGTGTGTGTTATGGTAGTTTGTGTGAGTGTTGTGGTAGTTTGTGAGAGTGTTATGAGAGTTTGTGTGAGTGTTATGAGAGTTTGTGAGAACGATGTGAGAGCGTTATAAGAGCAGTGTGAGTGTTATGAGAGTTTGTGAGAGTGTTATGAGAGTTTGTGAGAGTGTTATGAGAGTTTGTGTGAGTTTTATGAGAGTTTGTGAGAGTGTTATGAGAGTTTGTGTGAGTTTTATGAGAGTTTGTGTGAGTGTTATGAGAGTTTGTGAGAGTGTTAGGAGAGTTTGTGAGAGTGTTGTGAGAATTTGTGAGAAAGCTGTGAGAGCGTTATAAGAGCGGTGAGAGTGTTATGAGAGTTTGTGTGAGTTTTATGAGAGTTTGTGAGAGTGTTATGAGAGTTTGTGAGAGTGTTATGAGAGTTTGTGTGAGTGTTATGAGAGTTTGTGTGAGTTTTATGAGAGTTTGTGTGAGTGTTATGAGAGTTTGTGAGAGTGTTAGGAGAGNGAGTTTGTGAGAATGCTGTGAGAGTGTTATAAGAGCGGTGTGAGTGTTATGAGAGTTTGTGAGAGTGTTATGAGAGTTTGTGAGAATGCTGTGAGAGTGTTATAAGAGCGGTGTGAGTGTTATGAGAGTTTGTGAGAGTGTTATGAGAGTCTGTGAGAGTGTTATGAGAGTTTGTGAGAATGCTGTGAGAATGCTGTGAGAGCGTTATAAGAGCGGTGTGGGTGTTATGAGAGTTTGTGAGAGTGTTATGAGAGTCTGTGAGAGTGTTATGAGAGTTTGTGAGAGTGTTATAAGAGTCTGTGAGAGTGTTATGAGAGTCTGTGAGAGTGTTATGAGAGTTTGTGAGAATGCTGTGAGAGCGTTATAAGAGCAGTGTGAGTGTTATGAGAGTCTGTGAGAGTGTTATGAGAGTTTGTGAGAGTGTTATGAGAGTTTGTGAGAATGCTGTGAGAGCGTTATAAGAGCGGTGTGGGTGTTAGGGGAGTTTGTGAGAATGCTGTGAGAGCGCTATAAGAGCGGTGTGGGTGTTAGGAGAGTTTGTGAGCAGTATTAAACACTAACAATGACAATGAAATGACACTGAAATATACTCATGGATGATGTGTTTAAATTAGAACATTTATTCAGACAAAATAGCTGAAGTTCTTGAAGGTCTAAAATGTTGTAAATGTCAAATATTTATTCACCTTTTCATTTCAAAATATGTTCAGAAATGATGTTTGCGGATGACATCGTGATCTGTAGTGAGAGCAGGGAGCAGGTGGAGGAAAACCTGGAGAGGTGGAGCTTTGTGCTGGAGAGAAGAGGACTGAAAGTCAGTCGGAGTAAGACTGAGTACATGTGTGTGAATGAAAGGGAGGGAAGTGGAACAGTAAGATTACAGGGTGAAGAGGTGAAGAA
>CM074957.1:20516940-20532572 GCA_037577455.1 Pangasius macronema | reverse complement strand
CTCCTGTATTTTAGTTTAGGTTTCTTTTTTTTCACCGTTATGATTTACGATGAAAAAAATTTATGTATTTATTTATTTATTAATTAATTGTTGATTTCGTGGGAAATGGGACTCGTGTGCATACACACCTTTCACACATGCACATTTTCTTAACCCTCTACTGCATGAATATTTATATTTACATCAAAAATATTTTTAAAAAGTAAAAAAATTTTTTAGGGGGGTAGTTTGTAAATTGTTGCCATATGGCAACAACGTGCAGTGGTGGAAAGTATCATAATGTCTTGTTTTTCTTAGAAAACACACCTTTTACACACAAAAAAAATATGCACGTCTTCATTTTATTTATTGAAATTCGTGACTTACTATTATAACAAGCCCCCTTTTTCCAGCTACATAGAAAAAAGTTGTTTTTTATTATTGTCTATACAAAAAAAATGGAGATAAATTAATAGTTTCCATGGCAACACCATGCAGTAAAGGGTTAAACTCCTTAAGAAATTAACGGTAAATAATTTCACGGGTTTGATCATTAGTAAAGGTGTCAGTGTGAGCAAAAGGTTGGAATTCCGGGAAAGACTGATGAGTCCTAGTGCAATTCCCTGGAAATCTGGAAATGAACAGGAGGCTCATGTATGAACGGAAGCTGATCCGTTCCTGGGAAAAAGGATAACGTCTTGAATAGAAGAAGAAGAAGAAGAAGAAGAAGAGGAGGATAAACAGAGGAAGAGTCGAGGGGAATTTTAGTCCTCAGTGTTTCAGCAGTTAGTTTTACGCCCTTTTCATAAACAGTTTTTACATAAGATCTAAATGTCAGAAGGAAACGTCTTTATTATCTATTCTGAGCTTTTGAAAAATGTTAACTGCCTTAAAAGTGACGTTTCAGTGTATTAGCTGTTACTATAGCAACGATGACGTATTAGAACGAGCGCATTATATAATGATAATAAACAGCTGCAGTACGGTCAGAGCTGCTGTTTAAGAAAATGAATCAACACCTTCTGACCAATCAGATAAGAGAATTCAACAGCAGGTAAATAATAATCGTGACATTTCAAGCTGATGTCTGGTTTTGATCTGAAATGACGTTTGTTCGTGAACTTTCCCAGGTTCCGCAGGATCGCTGTTCTAGACTCTGAGCTGAGACTGAGAGCTGAGAGTGTGTGGTGTTTTATTTTGAATCTGATCCAGGATCCAAACAGATCTGTAAAATGGGTTACATCGCACAGACAGCGCGCTGTTTCCCATCATGCCGAGCGCGTGCTCTGCTGTTCCACTTTTCCCAGCTGAATTTGGTTTCATTTATCCGCCGCAGTACTCGCGGCACTTCAGCAAATTGAATTATCTCTGTAAGAAGCTAAGGCAGCTTTAATTTGTTTGGGTTTTTTTTTTTTTTTTTGCTTGGGGAAGGATGGAGGAGTGCACGCGACTACAGCGCTAACAGATGTCCAGCAATAACAGATGGACATTTTCTCGCTGCTCGGAAGCTGAATCCAGCTCAGGAGGACCCACGTGTGTCGCCTGACAACTCAGGCTTTGATGCCTCCGTCTCGATTCCCTGGAGAAATGCGGCTCATCAAACAAATACGAGGCTCGAGTCGCGCTAATAACGTAATTTAGAGATAAGAGCCGATAAGTGATGAGCGATGGAATAGATGCAGCTGGAGTTACTCGAGCAGAAGCTTCATCTCTTCTGTCCATCTCTCTCAGTGTCATCCTGCGTCGCCAAGGGTAATGCAGATGACACTGCTCAACAGCAACACGTCCCTCCTGCCATATATATGTGTGTGTGTGTGTGTGTGTGTGTGTGTGTGTGTTTCAGTCTCTGCTTTGGATTCTTCTCGTGCCCTGGAGTGTCAGTGAGCTGCATCTGGAACATCTGCCTCGTGTTAGCATCCAGTCCTGCCCCAGGCTTCGAGGAAAAAAGCATCTCACTGCGTTTGATGCTGAAGAAAGGTTTAGATTTTTTTTATGTATATATACAAAAGCCTGCAGTTGTATATAAAACCAAAAATAATGTGCATTTAGAGGTGTTATTCCAGGCAGGCGAAACCAAACAAATAATAATCCATACGCAAAATCAGGAAGTAAAACTAGACATACAAGATAAGAAACTGAGGCTCTGCACTTGCCAATGCACACCGACATCGGCAAGACTTCGCAACAACACCAGAACACAACAGGGTTCATAACGAGAAACAGAGTCAAGGACCAAACATGGAAGACCTGAACATAATCAGGAAACATCCAGCGACAGGACGGAGGGAGGGACAAGACCGAATTCGGAAAAGTGCGCAAGATAAATGCTAATCTTTCGATTAGCTTAGTAACTATTTGCTCTTAGGGACAAGGTTCTTCACAGGTTCTTCGTGAGGAGTATTCGTGAACCATAAACATGAATGTGCTGCTAAACCAGGAAGTCCAGGAAGAGACCAGAGTTTTCAGGGAAGGGGGCTCTCTGCAGGTGACAACACTGAATTGTCCAATGAACTGTTAAAGAACCCTTAAAGAACGGCGAGTACCAAGAGTTAATGTTACTGAGTTAATGTACTGACAGGTTCTAGGTTTTAAAAAGAAAATAATGATCATTCATTTGGAGTCTGAACCCCACACGTACCACATTAATACATTACTACTCTTAGGAAAAGCGTTCTCCAAGCGTTCTTGAAGGATAATGAAGGGTTTGTAAGCTTCTAAAAAAAAAAGGGATTCTTCTTGGAACCTTTTCTGATGGGCTTTACTACAGAGAGTTACTCAAGCAAAACTACCTTTAAGGCTTCTTTTAAGTGGAGCACAAAAAAAACCCTTAAATGTCCTAAATATTTTAAGAAAGTACCATTAGAGTGAAACATACAGCATGAGCAGATGGCGTGAGAACAGGAAATGAAGTTCTGTAGCATTTTTAGACCAGAAAAAAACGGGATTGTCAGTGATTATTATATAATTTACGGCTTCCTCACATTAAAAGTGTGTTGAAATAAGAGTAAACACACGCGCGGTGACAAGGTGCAACAAGTCACCCAGTCGGTTCCTCAGCGCTCCCACTGCCAAGCGCCTGACAGCCGGGACACGCTGCTCCTGCACAGAGTTAGCTCACATCTGTTCAGCCGACGCTGCAGAACAACATCAGAGAGAGAGGAGGAGGAGGAAGAAGAAGAAGAGAAGAAATAGAAGAAGAAGATAAGAAGAAGAAGAAGAAGAAGAAGAAGAAGAGGAGGAAGAGAAGAAGAAGAAATATAAGAATATAAGAAGAAGAAGAACATGAGGAAGAGAAGAAGACGAAGAAGAAATAGAAGAATATAAAAAGAGAAGAATAGAAGACGAAGAAGAAGAAGAAGAAGAAGAAGAAGAAGGGAAGAAGAAGGGAAGAAGGGAAGAAGCAGAAGAAGAAGAAGGGAAGAAGCAGAAGAAGAAGAAGAAAAAGGGAAGAAGCAGAAGAAGAAGAAGAAGAAGAAGGGAAGAAGAAGAAGGGAAGAAGAAGAAGCAGAAAAAGGGAAGAAGAAGGGAAGAAGAAGAAGGGAAGAAGCAGAAGCAGAAGAAGAAGAAGAAGAAGGGAAGAAGCAGAAGCAGAAACAGAAGAAGAAGAAGGGAAGAAGCAGAAGCAGAAGAAGAAGAAGAAGAAGAAGAAGAAGAAGAAGAAGGGAAGAAGCAGAAGCAGAAGGGAAAAAGGGAAGAAGCAGAAGAAGAAGAAGAAGGGAAGAAGAAGGGAAGAAGAAGAAGGGAAGAAGAAGGGAAGAAGAAGAAGGGAAGAAGCAGAAGCAGAAGAAGGGAAGAAGTAGAGGGAAGAAGGGAAGAAGCAGAAGCAGAAGAAGGGAAGAAGGGAAGAAGCAGAAGAAGAAGGGGAGAAGCAGAAGAAGCAGAAGAAGGGAAGAAGCAGAAGCAGAAGCAGAAGAAGAAGAAGAAGGGAAGAAGAAGAAGGGAAGAAGCAGAAGAAGAAGAAGGGAAGAAGCAGAAGAAGAAGAAGCAGAAGAAGAAGAAGCAGAAGGGAAGAAGAAGAAGTAGAAGCAGAAGGGAAGAAGGGAAGAAGGGAAGCAGAAGCAGAAGCAGAAGCAGAAGAAGGGAAGAAGAAGGGAAGAAGCAGAAGAAGAAGGGAAGAAGAAGCAGAAGAAGGGAAGCAGAAGAAGAAGAAGCATGGTGTGGTGTTTTGCGTGCAGTGAGGAAGCTCAGGTGGAAACCTCTCAGGTGTGTAATTCCGGGCTGATGTGGTATTGATGGGACACGCAGGCTGAGCAGAATGAGGGCGAGAGGTTACAGCAGCGGATATTTCAGTCCAATAACGGCGCGGCGACTCGCTGATGGGATTCAGATTTCCGTCAGGCACGAGCGCGTTTCATAACTGTTTAGGAGCAAAAAAGTTTGCAAAATGAAAAGCGTCTGCATGAGCGAGGCTCCTCCATTAGGCGCAATTCAGCTCTAAAAATTCAACTCTTTTCTACAGTTAATCTAAGAAAATACACAAGAACTCATTTCAGGTAACGATCTCTCTCTCTCTCTCTCTCTCTCTCTCTCTCTCTCTCTCTCTCTCTCTCTCCGTCTCTCTCTCTCTCTCTCTCTCTCTCTCTCTTTCAGCAGTTCTTTTCCAGGTGAGGAGTTTTTAACACATCCATGCTAAGGCCACAAGGATATTAGGGATGTTCTAATAATTTACTTTAAATGTAAATTCAAAGTGACGTCATCATTCAATATCCCAAATACACTGTAGGAAATAAAGGAAAAGGGTGAGAGAGCGTATTTTACCTATTCCCGTGATCTTCAGGAAATCCGGATGATGCAACTTCCTGTTAAACACGGAGACTATTCCAAACGTATTTCCCGCGTTTTGCGTATTCAGCCAGTTCTCAGGAAAGTGCTGGCGCGTCAGGAGGAAGCGATCGAGAAGCGGCTCATTAAGATATCCGCAAATATTGAATAAGGGGATCAAACGTACGCGCGTAAAAGGCTTTATAATTATAATTAGGCTGCTGTTTGTGATAGAGATTATCGATAGTACGGTAATGAATATGATGATTAATGTGGACGAGTGCAGAATAAATATCACGCGTCACTAAGCGTACATTAATATAACGAGATCCGATTTCACCCTTCAGTTTACTCGGAGATGTTGAATGTAATTGTATAAAATGTGTGTTATGTCTGAGGAGTGTGTTTGTGTGGGCAGCTGATTTAATCACATCAGGCTTCTCTCTCTCTCTCTCTCTCTCTCTCTCTCTCTCTCTCTCTCTCTCTCTCCTTCCTCAGCACGGGAGGAAGAACCATCACAGACACGAGGAGGTCCGTTAATCGGAGTCGAATTTGTCGAACTCGAAAAAACACAAAACTTGAATTAGACCTGGAACATTCTGCAAAGGTCTCTTACAAGAGCTACAGGAGATATGCAAGGAAACGTTTAACACTTGTGGAAGGAGTCTCCAGTGTCAGTGCTGAACATTCCGAGGTAAAGCTGTAACTCTTCAGGACACAGGCGTTCACGCTTCACTCTCTCTTTCACCTTCACCCTTCTAGAGCTCCTACATATTCATATTCGTCACTACCTGTGCTCGTTTACATTCCCCTTGTGGAGAGGATCGTCACCTCGACGTCTCCTTCCTGTTTTCTGTTTATTTTTTCGGTCGGATAAGAGTTTCGGAACCTCACACGTCGCCCTTCTCATTCGCCTAATTCTCCTTGCTCCTGTCAAATGTAGTTTAGTCTAATGTTTGTTCGTTGTTAATTTATTCACAGCCCGAGAGCTAAACGGAGCATACTGATCACGGCGGAGAACAAAGGGAAAGAAGACGACTCTGACCTTCGCAACAGATGCCAGAGAAACTCAAGACTCTGCAGAAAGTCGCCTTTACTTTCTATAAACACACACACACACACACACAGACACACACACATACATGGCAGTGGCATTCCTTATCTACAAAAAAGCCTGTGTGCGTGCGTGTGTCTGTGTGTGTGTGTGTGTGTGTGTGTGTGTGTGGGGCTTTCATGGTGACAGCGTCGACTTTGCCCTTTACCCGGCCGCTCTGAAGGCCCGTTACAGCGCCGGTGTGTTTCTAAAGAGAAAGGATGCAGACGTCAGAGTCGGTGAATCCGTACACACAATAAACGCTGCTGTCCTTTTCACACGTACTGAAATAACAGCAGGAGTGACGCTGCTGAAATCCTAAAATACTTAGCTCAAGCACCCTCCACACACACACACACACACACACACACACACACACACACACACACACACACACAGATAGTTTTGCACATACAGATATTTAAAATATTTTTTTCTGCTCGTCAGTCCACGAGAAAAGGCCCTGACTGAAAATGAAACTTTTTTGGGGAAATAAAATCCATATCAAATCTGGAGAAATGGTTAAAAACAGTTTTCACTGATTTTGGAGTGGACGGGAAAATACGTGGGATTTTGGAAGCTCGCTTACAAGTCGCGAATCACTCAAAAGCCGTTTATTACCAAGTCGTTCCCTCACCAGCCTCGGTGGTTTTCTCGCTCTTGAGGTTAATGAGGAACAAAAAAACACAGCTTGCTACGTTCCATCACAACGCATGACGTTCCATAAGAGAACAATCCACGTGATCTTCTCTGTCCTGAAGCTGTGTAAGGTTACAATGGAAGTGAGAACTCGTTCTGCAGACTTTCCAGTAAACACTTCAGGGCGGGTATGACATCACAGAGTCGTGTTTTCGTTCTGGCGTGACGTCGTACATCATTGTGAAGACACAAAGCTTTGTGTTGTCTGCCTCCTGCTTGAGATTGTCGAGCGAATCATAATTTCTGAGCTAAATATCAGCGGCCTTGTGATGGATGCTTAGCGCTCCCGTCCACCCTCGTGATGAGAGGACGCTGACTTTGCACTGCTGTCAAGTGCCCTTGGTGAGCGCAGAGAGCTGTTAATTAGTGCGTCTAACCTGAGGTGTGGAGCGTGATACGGCTGAGGTCAGACCCGAGCTCTCATACCGGCTAATTACATGGATGTGCTTACAGCAGCCGGGGTTAGCAAGAGCATGTCCAAATCCCTGACAGAAAAACCGAGTGACACTTCAGGTTTAATTGCAATCGTTAATCGTTTTTGATCCCTGTTTCTTTCCCCTGGACAGTCTTTACAGCACTCTACTCCACAAGGATTAAAGATAAGCTTCACCGATCTGCATTTAAATCGGATCATATTTGTTTGCTAGCGTAAGCAAAAGCAGCTAGCTAGCTCCGAGCGCTAAGCGCAAGCCATTTTTCAGGATTGAAATGCATCGCGGTCGTTTTATTGAGTGATAAATCTTCCCTTTCCCAGATCACGCCAGGCTCGCTGCCATCTGCTCTTTAAGTTCCGAGATGAAGTGTAGCAAAGCGCTTCTTTTAGCCCAAAATCCATCACGCTCTCAACGTGGCAGTGTGGATTCTTATCCTGCTTACTTCCTTTCACATATATATCTTTTCCTAAAAATATACACATAAATAATTATTGTAACAAGGATCGTAAGAATAGGAAGAACAGTAAGAAGTGATCTAACTTGGGATGTAACGGAGGTGTCGTGCTGTTATTGGAAATTATTTAAAGTTTTTATTTTATTTTTTTTTTAAAGCACAGCTTGCTATTGTTTGTTACAGAGAAACTAAAAAGTCTGTCAGAGCTTTACCTCTGACACTGGAGACTCCTTCTGTAAGAGTTAAATATAAAATAAAAATAAATAAATCTCCTCATGGAAAACTTGAAAACGAGACGGCATGTTCAGGGAGGCTTACTCGCCAATGATATCTTTGTTATTCCATAGTCTTCTTCACGTAATAAATGAGTTACACCTGCGATTTGGACCTTCTGACCAATCAGCGCGGCCGTATTTCCCCTCACTAACGACCTCTCCGCGCACAAATGACTGACTGCTTTCCTCTCCTTTCCCTAAAATGCTGTGCAGGCGATTTAAAGCCTGAATCATCGCATCCCGATCCTAAAAATAAACCCCTGCAGCTCAGAGGAGCAATTATTTTACCTATTTTACGTCGCTTCCACTGAAAGGCCGACCCTCTAGTCCACGCTAACGCCGTAGCCCACGTCTGGGATGATTTCCGGAGCGCATTTTACTCCTAACAAGCCCTCTGGGAGGGAAACAAGAGCAAGCATTGATTAAGAGAACGCGGCCGCCGCTGTGGGTCGTTATATTGTGTTCAATAAAATATACAGGGAATCGGATCTGGCAGCCTTGTGCCTCCTAACTGGCTGGATGCTGAATCAGCAGACTCACTAGTGGCTCTCTGAGACTTTGTCTCTGTCAGCAGGAGCTCATCCACACCTCTGTGCTGCAAAAAAAAAGACGAAAAAGGAGCTATGTGTGTTATACAACGAACACGTCCTAACGACAACTTATAACGTACAACGTATAGAGGTGATAGTGAGAGATAGTGATAATCGCATCATAAACGTATATTTATACCACTGCGCTGCTGAATTCTTCGTTCTGATTGGTCAGAACATTCTGATTGGTCAGAACAAAGTCATGAGAATATAATGATATATCTAATGTGTTATGTTGTGTGTAGGTTTGTAATGTAATGCAGGTTTGAGGCCCAATCGTCTTCACAATTCCCTTTAAAGCATTTAAAATGAAGAACTGGGATTCTTCATGGAATTGTGACACAGTGATATTACAGTTGTGTGCTGTAATGGAACGTCACATACTGTAATGGAACGTCACACACTAATGGTGCGCTGTAATGGAACGCCGTGCGCTGTAATGGAACGTCGTGCGCTATAATGGAACGTCACACACTGTAGTGGAACGTTGTGCGCTGTAATGGAACGTCACACACTAATGGTGCGCTGTAATGGAACGCCGTGTGCTGTAATGGAACGCCGTGTGCTGTAATGGAACGTCGTGCACTATAATGGAACGTCACACACTGTAATGGAACGTCACACACTGTAATGGAACGTCACACACTAATGGAACGTCGTGCGCTATAATGGAAAGCCATGCACTGTAATGGAACGTCGTGCGCTATAATGGAACGCCGTGCGCTGTAATGGAAAGCCGTGCACTGTAATGGAACGTCGTGCGCTATAATGGAATGTCGTGCGCTGTAATGGAAAGCCGTGCACTGTAATGGAACGTCGTGCGCTGTAATGGAACGTCTTGCGCTGTAATGGAACGTCGTGTGCTGTAATGGAACGTCTTGCGCTGTAATGGAACGTCATGCGCTGTAATGGAACGTCGTGTGCTGTAATGGAACGTCATGCGCTGTAATGGAACGTCGTGCACTGTAATGGACCATCTTGCGCTGTAATGGAATGTTGTGCGCTGTAATGGAACGCCATGTGCTGTAACAGAACAGAATGTGATATAAGTATTTATGTTTTGCTACCTTTGTAATGGAACGTCGTGAGCTGTAATGGAACGTCGTGCGCTGTAACAGGTGTCTTACACTATATTCATAAATCCAAAACGATGGAAAAAACTGAAATAAAAATAATCGTGTCCACGTCCCTCACAACCAGGTCATTGGAGGCACTGAGCTGTGTTCTGACAGATAGTGTGGGGCGTTAACTGGCATTGCTGTGATTAGCCGAGAGCGGTGAGTGCCATCTGACAGGCGATGCTAATGGAGCATGAAGAAAGGGTTTGAGCAAGATGACAGGACTTGGGTCTCCATCTCACATCATGACAGTCCTGAGTCCGAGGCCAACTTCCCTGGCACTACTCCATATCTCTGCATTTAGAGCCGCAATTAGCACACGTGTAGACCGACAGCATCATCAATGAGTATGCCAACGGCAAGATGGCAGAGATTAAAGACATCACGCTGGTGAGATTAAAAGAGAAAGAAGGTCTGTTCTGGCTCAATATTTCTGTCACGTTATAACGCTTTACATCACTCTGACCATGAAGCTGCGACAGACAGACGTTTTGATTGCAACTGCACAAGGTCACGACCCACTGAGATCTGGCCAGAAGGTGTAATTTCAACCCTTCACCTTCATCACCTCCATAAAAACCACCACTGAGAGAGAGAGAAAGTGCAAAACATACCGAAGACTAGCAGGACACACGTCTCGTGAAGGAGCTATAAAACAATGTCACGCTATTTATGGTTTGTTTCCGATTCAGTATTTTTGAACGAAATCCAGAATTTAAGTGCAGAAGTTGTGTTAATCTTTACGTGGGGAAAGTTCCTTGTATTCAGAGTCGGGTTATGCACCTTTTCATGTTGATATTCTATGCTCGCCATTCAGGTTATTAAAATCACCTATGCCCAACTCCAAGGCCAGATTCTTTTTGAGTAGAAGCATCAAAGATGTTTTTTTTTAAATAGACTACTGCTTTTGAACACAAGCACTCGCCTTTAAATCTGAAAAAGAAATTCATGATGTTACATAAATGCAAGAGCCTATTTAAAAGTATGATATATGAATTAAAAGCGTTTTTATCATTTTCGCCATATTTTATCCAAAAATTCACTCCGCAATGTTTGTTTTCTAAAAAATGTGTACACGCATATTATAAGATAAGACACAACAGTGTTTATTATCAACTATTTTTACATCACTTAAAATGTACCTTGCCTGAAATGACGCAAATGAATACAGCCACTGAAACAACTCCTGAAGGTCCTGAATTCCATCAGAAATGATGTCTAGCTTGCCAAATCAGTCTCCATTGTGCTTCCTGACCTTCCCGTGCCCTCCCTGGAAAAATAGCCGCCTTGCTAGTCTGGATAAGAGTTTCACAGCACTAAAGACGGCTTAAATAATATATGTTTCAGACGCAGGTTTGCGTGATTATAATATAATGTAATGAGATGGCTTTGTAAAGGTAATTCATGCAAAATCAGATTGCGCGTCTATTTGGAAGTCAGATATCCAAATTACTTATAAATAGGCAATCTCAGGAGAGCAAATGTCCCGTGCTGACAGCCTCATGAATACAACAAATGAAAACGAAGGCAACAATTCATGACCTTTACGATCCCGAAAAAAAACAAAAAAACACCAAAAAAAAAAGGCGATTTTTGCAAGGTGGCCATATTTCATCCTCTTAAGCCGTGTAAAATGCAATTTCAGAAATGAGATGAGGGAATAGTTGTGCCCTTGAGCATTCAGGGTCGCATGAGGTACTGTCCCTTACAATGCACCGATTCTTCTGCGCAATTCCGTTCTGATCAGCAGTGTTCATCGGGTTCGTTCTTCAGAGAACCTTTCCAAACATTCGTACCCATGTCAACACCGTCACCGTTTAACAGCTGGCTCTAAGCTTCGGCTCAGAACACAAGACAGAGGGATCAGGAGAACAGAGAGAGGTCATACAAATGTAATGCATCCTGAATGGAACACACACACACACACACACACACACACACACATGTTCACACCTAGGGGCAGTTTATTGTACATAATCCGTCTATCTGCATGGTTTTTTTAGACGTGGGTGGAAACTGGAGAACCCGGAGGAAACCCACACGGAGATGTGGAGAACATGCTAAGCTCTGTGCAGTCAGTAACGCGAGCTCAGGATCGAGCCTTGGAGCTGTGAGACAGCAACACTACCTTCAATGAAATTCCATTTTGATTGAGAAGGTAAAGTCCAGGGTTAAACGCGGCCCTACAGCTCGCACCGCTATCATGAGGGAATGAGAAAGGATCAGCGCTGACATCGGATTCATCAACTTGCGATCAGAGCTCGATATAACACTGGCAGTTTTAGTTTTCTTGAACAATCCTAAGGAGTACTGGACTCTTACGCTTAGTCACTGTGACCTGACCTCCATTTACTTGGAGAGAGAGACAGAGAGACAGAGAGAAATGGAGCTGATGGAGGGAAGCATGTCTGCCTTGATGTACGACAGTCTAGAGAGAGTGAGTCCAACACTTTCACATCAGTGCAGGTCAAGCAGCTCGAGAAACCATGTCGCTAAAATGGAGCTGTGTCTTCGTGTATCTAAACACTGTATGTGATCTGAATATAAAACTTTGTGGATGGATGGATGGATAAAACACAAATGCTTGTGCGGTTGCTCTTTCAACTCAGTTTCAACAGCAATTCATAGCATTGTGTAAAAAGAGTTGTAAGGAAAGATGTGCGATTACCACCGACAACAATTCTTCCACCTCACCTGCTCGCTAACTCGTTATATTAGCATACGCAATTGTATATTTGTTTACATTATCTATCTCCCAAGGCAATTGATTTGGGTTCATTTTTGAAATAACCGCCTCCTAAATAACGTAAGAAACGCATTTCATCTCGCATTTTGTCTGTAGATGTCCAAGTAAGTTAACTAGCGATGTCTGCTGATGCACGTAGCCGATCAGGGCAGTTAGCTAGCTAGCTCGCTAAATTACTAAGACTTGCTCACACATTAGCAAGTCAAATATTAGCCTGGCTAACTGGCTAGCAAAGTAGCTTTTCTTAACGTAAGCTAGAAGATGTAAAAGTGTTTTGGGGCATGATTCAAGTGTTGGAAAAGTTCGAAATAATTTCATAAAAACATAAAATCTTTGGTTCGCTTTCCGTCATGTCTTCCATCATGTCTTGCTTCCTGTTAAACGACTGGAGTTTTGAATATTTTAAAGGTTTATTGACAAAATTCAACGACTGCCCTTAGTCTTGTGTTGTAACTGATGGTGGTGTGAACAAGCTTTATGGTTCTTTCTCAGTAAATAGATTTGCTGGATTTTCTCTCTGTTTTAATCACAGATACAGTTAGAGATGAGGTTGTGAAAGTGCTCGCGGATTCCTTTAATCTGTTATCTGCGAATGTGCTTGATAGTTAAGTGTGGAAGTGAGGGTTCGCTGAGCCGGAAGCTGCTCCTCATTCACAGCTAATTAATAATAGCAGGAAATTTCTACCTCCGACTTATCTTCTTTACAAATTAGAAGTTGTAAAAACCCAAACAAGAGGAACAAATTTGTCTCTTCTATTGAAAAAAAACACAGCTAATTAATTTGTCTTATTTAAAAAAAAAAAAGAAAAAAAGCCACCATCTGCAACAAACCTGCAGGCGAGAGGAGCAGCTGCTAAAGACCAACGGAAAATACATGAATTCATAAGCAGATCATGAAGTAAATGAAATAACGCTCATTTCTGAGTTTGTTCGGGTTTATTTTAAGCTCTCTGCAGCCGAATCTTCTGTTTGCACACGTCTGAACTCCGCTATTCCCTTTTTATTTTATCATTTGGAATCTTGGAGATGTCGTAGTTGCTTACAGATTAGCTCAGAATCATATCATGAGCTGTTTTTTTTTCTGTCTAAGCATAATGTCGATGAATTTCCTTTTGAGATGAGACTTTGTGTTATTTAGACAAAGATAACTTTATAAGCAGAACACAAATTAGCGATTTTGGTGCTAATTTGTTTAGCGAGAAGTTAGCGCTTGTGTCGAATTGCTAGCACTGTCTCAATGGCTAGAGCAGTCACAAAAAGTTCTCAAACATAACTGCTAACTCTCAGGTTTCGCTGTCAGCTAGCAAAAACAAATTGTGGAGATGTTGGAATGAAAAGTCCCAGAATGCAATGCAGCTATACGCTACGGCTTGGCTAGTTAGCGATGCGCAAGATGACGGTTGATACCGTAATCGCTCTTTCAACTTCGAAGCCTTCGACTAGACAAACTCGTCTCACATGTCTACTCCTCCACTCTCTCGAGGACAGAGCAAAACACTAAAGCACCGCTGCATCGCTCTCTTTAGACAGAGATGAAGCAAGGGCTAGATCCCACTGGTCCACTATTAGAACGGCATTGTGGGTAATTTAGGAAAGTGAAAATAGAGCAAGAGTATTCAGAATTTCATTCTGAAATAAAGCTAGCTAGCATTCAGCTATCTATTATATTGCGTGCACAAGCGAGCGAGGCACTGAAAGGAGACGATTCGATTGGATATCAGTTAACCACACCTCTTTTTCCTCTTAGCCCTGCCCCTTGGTTTTTCTTTCTTTTTTTTTTTTTTCAATATTATTGATCTCAAAAATACCTCGAATACATGATCTTATGTTTTCCATATTTATTTGTATAATCATTTAAAAAAAAAAAAAAAGGTACTAATGCTAATCTCGGGTTCATAGTTTTCAAAAAAAAAAAAAAAGGAATTTTAAAAAAAAAAAAAAAAAAAGAAAGAAAACCTGGAGCGTAATCTTCCGAGCATCAAGTAGCACCGTGGATTCAGAATCTCAGCTGATGTTTAGTTTAAAACCAACACACACAAAAAAAAGCAATTTATTTCCTCTTTGCTTGCTTCTAAAGAAAAAATGTCTCTCACTCACTCCTGTCCTGATGGCTTTCAAGCTTTGAAGTAATGAAGAATGATTTTTTTTTTTTTTTTTTTAAAGCCATTTAACATCCGTGTAGAAGGTTTGGCTTTAATGGAACAGAACGTTAGGTCAGGACATAAATATTTATATTTCAAAGGGTTTAAATGAGTCGTGTGTGTGAAGGTTGTGGCTGTGTGAGTGATTTCAGGCAGTGCATGTGTGTGTGTGTGTGTGTGTGTGTGTGTGGACGCAGTCCCTCAAGGCTGCTCATTAAAAGTAAAACAGCCAGAAGAGACAGGCGAACGAATTCGTCTGCACCCGCAAATGAACACAGCACAACAATACAAAAGGGGACGGCTTGATTTGTTTTTTGTTTTTTTTACCATTTAACATTTTAATTCTTCATTTGAATAAAAAAGTTCATGTTAAGTAAATCATTGTTAGTGCAGAGAGCTGTAGAATTGATCGCTGATGATGTTAATAATACTGGAAATCATCTGACTGAAATCATCTTCTTCTCCACGTGTCACGCTGCTCCGGGAAACTAATCAGCGACAGGGCGGTGTGCGTGATGTAGCGAGTCCGCGTCACCACCTCTGACACCACCGGGATGATTTCCTTATAACAGTACGTCCTCCTATACGACAGGACTTTTCCAACCATTACTCGTCTTTCTTTATTTTTAGTTGCCTTTAATGTCCGTGAAACACGTCACTTACACTATAGCAGCTACAAACTCTCTGGAAATGAATAACACAAATAAATAAGACGCTTAATGTTGTTTGTTACCACAAAGGAAACCTCGACGCATTTCGCCTCTGACACTGGAGACTCCTTCCATAAATGTTAAAAATAAAACCTCTCCTCACAGAGCAACATTTACACACACCGTTACGTAACGAAGCTCTGAAAATGAATATAAATAAATAAGTAAATAAATATATAAATAAGTAAATAAATAAATAAATGAGTGAGAAGCATCAGCACATACACATCTTTTTTCTGTGAAATATATCAATGTATGTAATATCATTCTGATTTTTTTTTCTAATTCTCTCTCTCTCTCACACACACACACACACACACACACACACACACACACACACACACTGGTAGTTTTTATTTTTTTCAGCGTGAACTTCTCCGAGTCAGGGTTACGCTTCATGAATATTTTTGCAGCATGTAATAAAATCCTGCATCACGCCGTTAAAGTCCAGCTCTTGTTTTGTTTTGTTTTTTTTGCTGTATCTAAATAATAATTACAGCTCATCTCTCTCTCTCTCTCTCTCTCTCTCTCTCTCTCTCTCTCTCTATCTCTCTCCATCTGTGCCTCCTCCACTCTCCAGGGAGATTCCCTTTTTACATCTACGGAGAAGGATAACATCCAGCAGCAACCCT
>CM074957.1:20496940-20511940 GCA_037577455.1 Pangasius macronema | reverse complement strand
TCTAGGCCAGTAGCTCGGGGAGAACACACTCCGGATCACGGGGAAGATGAGTGCAGCCGCTCGCACTACATTTCTATCTCTCTCTCTCTCTCTTCCCCTCTCTCTCTCTCTCTCTCTCTCTCTCTGTCATGACGTACTTCTTTAAGGCTGGGTTCCACTTCATTCTGTATGATTGTGTGTCTATGTGTGTGAGGGTAAAGGCTGAGGAGGAGTGGATGAAGGCTCCCAGGTGATGAGGCGGAGGTCTTATTGATGATGGAGTGCGTTACAAGGAGAAAGTCTGACTCACCGCCTAATACCAGCATTTTTCTAATCACTCGCTTCTGTACTTCACTTTCAGTAGCCACAAAATTGAAACTGGAATCAGTGCTTGGCCCCCTATCTCGCTGCTCGTATCCCGAAACTCTTCTTCCTCGTGTCGGTTTAAAAATGACTCTCGCGTGATGTTTTGCTGAGACAGAGATAATTGAAACGCTGTAAAAGCTCGTGAGATTTTGGAGAGTAGGCTACACTTCATGCACTTCAGATGTGTTCTTTAAAAAAATTAAAGATGATGCAGGCGTTCCAGGTTCAGGCGACTTTACGAAGACAGAAACAAAAGTCGGTAATGGAGCGCGTGATGTGGACGATTCGGCTCTCAGAAGAGCTTTCCGGTTTCTTCTGTAATAAAGATACAAAGCGCTTCATCACGATTTCCTCCTAAATGGCAATTCGTTTTCGATCAGGAGCGAAGAGCTCGGTGCCAAATTCAATCGGGGACGTCTTCAGGCTCACAAAGGTGTTCCTGCTCATCGTTCTGAGCCAGCTGTACATCGGCTGTGCTTCCAAATCAAGTCTATGAAGCATCTAGCATCTTGGTCAACACTAGATTACAGGGAAAATTGGGGAAAATGAAGCAGAATGGGGTGGCTAGTGTAAATATGCTAGCTGGGTTAAGCCCCGCCCTCCTATTTTTATCGAGGTATAGCTAGATTTTTTTATTTTAGCTCTCACATTTTAACATCGCAACCAAGCATCACTACAAAACAACCAAGAAATAAACCAAATAAAAAAAAACATCATGTAATGTAACAAGCAGCTAACGTAAATTATGCTAATCTCTATAAAATGTCCTCCAAATATCCTGACTGAACAGAAAAAAGCTATAAGCACTTGTATCTTGTTTACGTTATTCCCATTGTTGTGTACATGTTGTTGTTTTTATTCCAATTAGTTGGATGATTAGCTCATGTATAACAATAAACACACAAAGTAACAGTAAAAAGAAATGATCTTAAATGTTCCTCAGAAGCTCATGGTATCCTGCAGACTGGATTAGCTAGCCCTGGCGCATTAGCTGACTAGCATGAGCATATTAGCTAACTAAATCCACATATTCATAGCGGTTTTTACTTGTTTTTCTGCTTTTTTCAGCAAAATCTTGTGAGAGAAAACATAGACACAACAGCGGTCTTTTGGTGGTGTGGTGTTTTGGCTAAACATGTGGAAAAAAATTTGTCTGTCTGTCTGGTGTACGCTAGGGATTCTCTTCCTGCTAGAATTTTCTTGTTAGCAATGTTAGCACTTCTGTGTCTTCCACTCAGCGTTTCTAATGTATGCTAAAACCAAAAAGCTACAAAAAGAGATCATGCTAAATCCTCATAAACATTTATAGGAATGAGATACTAGCAGTACTGGCTATGCAAATTCACACTTCCAGACAGATTGCTGAATAATATATGGCCTCACCTCCTAAAGACCTAAAGACCTGTAATGAATCACAGTAATCAAATACAACAGGAATGGAAATATGATTAGCGGCGATAACACATCGGCTTCTTAATCGCATATCAATGTGCCGTTTATGCTGTTGTGTTAAAGCGGCATACGTCTCTCTCCATCACGGCTGTGGAGGAAAGCATGCAGCGTTTCTTGCCTCGTTGACTAAGTAGGGCACTCTGCTAACTTCTTTCTCTCCACAGCTCTGGTGTTTATGCACACGCGATGCAACGAGGCGCTCTATTTTAGGAACGTCCTCCACGGCGCTAAGCATATGCCTTCATGTTAAATCCTGCCGAGCCAAAAAGGTCATGAATAAGGAGTTGCTGTGTTTCACTGCGATTTTTAATGGCTGATATCGTGATTCTGTGATTCTGTCTAAGCTTCGAACACGTCCTCAGGCGAGTCGGTCGGTTGTTTAACATGATTTTGCAACAGGAAGTCTAAAATAAAGAAGGTAAAGAGCATACACAACCAACAATTAATAATGACAGAGAGAATTGTGTAAATGTAAACCAGTGTTAAATGCTACATCTGCAGAGGTTTATCTGTAACATGGTCAAGACTGAGGCAGAGTTTACTGGAAGCAAAACCAGAACAAAAGAGAAACGGTGGCACAGACAAGCCTCAGAAGACTTTCTGAATACCTGACACACAGGGTGGGAGAAGCTGAGAAGCTGTTACAAATTTCAGAGCTAATTTCTGGGCCAGAAAATGTGAGCAGAAAAAAGATCCAGAAGAATAAAATTGTGGGTTTTTTAACATAACTTTGAAACTATATGATTATTACAGGTCTATACGAATTTTTAAGATACAAATAGCAACTTTAAGGGCTTATTATTATTATTATTATTATTATTATTATTATTATTATTATTATTACTAATAATAATAATACTTTAAATCAATTTATTTATTTATTTTCTTTGTTTGTTTGTTTTAAAAAAAATATTACAACTACCAACTTTAAGGGTTTTATTATTATTATTATTATTATTATTATTATTATTATTATTACTACTACTACTACTACTAATAATAATAATAATAATAATAATTCATCTGTTCATTATTTTTTAAATCCATTTATTTTTTTATTTGTTTGTTTGTTTAAAAAATATTACCAACTTTAAGGTTTTATTATTATTATTATTATTATTATTATTATTATTATTATGTCCATCCATTATTTATTTAATTATTTATTTGTTTATTTATTTATTTTTAAAATATTTAAAAAATTGCAACTTTTGTATCAAGTGTTTTATTATTGTTTTTATTATTTCATTCATTCATTCATTCATTCTTTGTTTGTTTACTTTTATATATTGCAAATAGCAACTTTAAGCCTTTATTATGATGATGATGATTTACATATTTCATTCATTCATTCATTCATTCATTCATACCAAATCCTGGCCAATCAAAATAAAAACCACTCAGATGAATTCCGACTGCGCTGACCCTCTCGCCTAATCCTGCCATCAACACACCCCGTGTCAGTAATGTTCTCCTGTCTCGGCTGAAATCATTAACGTTATCGTGTAGGTCAGTGACTCAGATTCATTTATCACCGTAAGAGATGCTGATGTGCCTCGTCCTGCCGGGTTCCGTGTTCCCGTGAGATCCTGTAGCGGTGAATCATCAGCGTGAACGTGTCACGCGGGAGCATCACATTGTTCCTGACACTTTGACGTGCCTCTAATTTGGGCTCATGCTGTGAGAGCTACAGCTGTGTTGGCGTCAGAGCCGTGGAGCATAAAATTTCCTGACAAACCCAGGCACATTGTCAGGTTTAGAGAGTGTGAAAAAGGTAGCAGTGGCTTTCTTTACAAAAAAAAAAAAAAAAAAGAGAGAGCTGCATCAACCCACTATGTGAGACGTGCCTTGTAGGACAAAGTCTCATGTGATGTAAGGGGAATCAGATTGTCTCTGAGACGCCGACCTTTTTATTTATGTTGCTGTTCTTTCAGATTGCAAGGATGATTCGAACAAAAAGAGAAGATGACATCTGAAAGGGTCTTTTATTCTGATTTTTGATGGGTAAAAGGGCATCTCCTGCTTGAATAGACGTAGACGGTGAGATGGTGCCAGTGTGGGTGCAATTGGAAGGTCAGCCGCATACATATTCATCTAAACGACACGCCGTCCCAAAAGTCACCACTCGCCCAGAGCTGCCATCCAGCACAACCGCTTCATGTTTGGTAAATGAAATTCTGAATCTGTCTGAATCGAGTGCCAGAGGGCTTTCTCTTGAGACAGGGAGCAGAAAACGAAGAAAACATGATTCATGATCGGAAACAGAAATAATTTGATGATCAAATAAGAGCCAACTCAAAAAGCTCTTACTCTGTGGACATAAAAGACTCAGACAGCGTATTCTTGCTGCAACAAAAATACTCCCCCCATTCTCCCATGGCTTAAAGAAATGCCTCAAAAGTGCCTAACATGATAAGTTGCCCTCTAGTGTGCCCTTATGTTGGAGAAAACATGATGAAATGCCCTACTGGCTGCCCTTCAAATGGAAAAACATGGTGAAATGCCCTCTAGGGTGGCCTTCCAGGGAAGAACATGTGATGCAATAGCCTATAGAGTTCCCCCGATGTGCAAGAAAATGTGATGAAGTGCCTTTTAGAGTGCTTTTACACTTGTGACGATATGCCCTCTAGGCTGCCCTTTCAGTAGAGAATATGTGATGCAGTGCCCCATAGGCTCTGCTCCATGTGAGAGAGTGAGATAAAGTGACCTTTAAGTGCCTCTACCTGGAAGAAAACGGGATGAAGTGCCTTCTAGGGTGCCCCTACATTGGAAAATATGTGATGCAGTTCCATATAGGCTCCCTTACATGCAAGAATGTGATGAAGTACCCTCAAGGGTGCCCATATGTGCAAAAAAACATGATGAAGTGCCCACTAGGGTGCCTTTCCAGTGAAGAATGCCTTATGCAGTGCCCTATAGGCTCCTCTATGTGGGAGAAAGTGTGATGAAGTGCTCTCTAGGGTGCCCTTCCAGTGGAGAATATGTGATGCAGTGCCCTCTAGGGTTTCCTTACTCATGAGGAAACATTATGCAGTGCCGTTGCCTTTCCAGTGGAAAAAAAAACAAGATGCAGTGCCTTGTAGGATCCCTTGCATGCAAGAAAATGTGATGAAGTGCCCTCAAGTGTTTACCTATGTGTGAGGAATCATGACACAGTGCCACAAAGGGTGCTGCTATGTGCAAGAAAACATGATGAAGTGCCCTCCAGGGTGCCTTTCCAGTGAAGAATGCCTTATGCAGTGCCCTATAGGCTCCTCTATGTGGGAGAAAGTGTGATGAAGTGCTCTCTAGGGTGCCCTTCCAGTGAAGAATATGTGATGCAGTGCCCTCTAGGGTTTCCTTACTCATGAGGAAACATTATGCAGTGCCGTTGCCTTTCCGGTGGGAAAAAAAAACCAAGATGCAGTGCCTTGTAGGATCCCTTGCATGCAAGAAAATGTGATGAAGTGCCCTCAGGTGTTTACCTATGTGCGAGGAATCATGATGCAGTGCCACAAAGGGTGCTGCTATGTACAAGAAAACATGCCTTTCCATTGGAGAAAGCGTCATACAGTTCCCTATAGAGTTTCCCTACATGCTGAAAGACATGATGAAGTGCCCTCTTGGGTGCTTTTCCAGTGGAGAAAATGAGACATAGTGCCCTATAGGCTTCTTACATGCAAGAAAATGAGATGAAGTGCCCTCTAGGTGCTCTTACATGTGAGAAAATGTGCACTCTATAGTAGAAGAAAACATGAGTTAATGCCCTCCGGGTCCTGCTGTTTTTCCGGACTGCATGTAGGAAGTGCCCTTTTGACTTTTTTGCCCCTGCCCCTCAGACAGCCCTGTATACAACATACATGTATATTCCAATATTTCGATCAAGCCGCAGGTGCCTTTAACTAGCCATGAATGAAGAATATACAACCAATGTAATGTCGTTTTGATTCTCTCCGTACGCTCTGGTTTTGTTCACGGTCGAGCGAGCGTACCTGGAACTGCATGCATCCTGATAACCGCCATTTTTATCAACACTGCGTTTACCCCTCAGGCTGGAAAGACCGAGATCTGTTCCGCCTCGCCGAGCGCATCTTCAGGAAGCAGAGGCTCACTATCCGACTCCAGCGCCACTGAAATCCCGAGATTAGGGAAAGCTCCATCTCTGTCCGGGGACGGATCTCGGAAGCATCTGCTTTCTCATGGATTAACTAAAGCCNCTGCCTCACCTCTGCCTCACCTCTGCCTCACCTCTGCATGATCACAGGGTCGGGAGGTCAAGCTCTCGCTGTGATGCTGTGGGATTAGTCATGAGAAGCAGAGGAGCTGAGCTCAGGCAGGTGTGAATGTGTTAACAGGGCGTCGACAGATAAATCCACACTTACCCTTCACTGAATTCATAATCGTCTCTGATGAGGAAGTGTGTTTGATCGAGGCTGAGCTGCTACATTTTAATACCAGTTCTGGATTCTGATTGGTCAGAAGGTGCTGATGAATTTCCTATAACATCAGCAGCAGTTGTGCAGCTGCAAATCACAGGCTTATATTAATACACCTGATTGTTATTGATATATTATCGTTTCTATAGTAACAGCTCATTCACAGGGACTTAATAACAGATAAAAAAGACGTTTAATTTGACATTTAAGGAAGGAGTCTCCAGTGTCAGAGGTAAGCCTGCTTCAGGAGTATTTTGGTATCATTTTGATGGCAAGACTGACAAACAAGGACTTCAATCTGAAGGTATGAATGACCACCGAATTAGGTTAAATAAAACGTAAAGAACATAAACAGATAATTTTAATCACAATTCCATGATATTAATTTCAAGAACTCCGTATAATAAAACACACCATGCTAAATCATGCTGTACTCACACTTCCTGCCACCTTCATCCCTTAAATAACAATTTAACAAGGTTACAATCCAGGTCCATGAGGTGTTTGACGTCTAAAAATAAAAGGTCCAACAGGTTCCAGAGGGGAAAAAAAACCTAAAGGCATTGAAACATTTTCTAAAAAAAAACGTGCAGCAGCCCGCCCTGATCATGGCCCGTGCCAATGCTTTGTGGCATTTGGGTGATATTTACAGAGGTCACGCATAATCAGCCCGAAAACGAGCGAGTCTCTCTGTCTACCACCTTCAAAGAGCGGTGCGCTTTATTCCGGCCAGAGCGAGCGGTCACCGGCTTCCCATCTCAGCCTTTGTAGCTTTTTAATGGTGTTGCGGTGACGAGGGAACTGGACAAATCCGTCTGCGGGCCCGAGAAATTTGTATTTTAAAGGGTTTGTCCAAATGGCGTGAGCACAGCAGGTGGCATAAAACAACACAGTATTCATTTCAACTGGCTGATTGAAAGTCGAACACCATTTATGAGAAACAGTTATAGAAATCAAAACCACAGCGTGAAGTTTATCAGCCCAATAAGCTGCGTAGGAATGGTTCTGTAGGTGAACGAAGCTAATCTGACAGACATCAGGCTTCTCTGTTCCTCATCATCGATCGCTAGAATCGAGCTAGTTGTTTTGTTAGCAAACAAAAATACGAGTGTTAGCTAAGCTCTCAGTGAACTAGCCATACAGCTAGCTAAAGGGATCAAACTGATTTGAACAGCGGTACGACATTTTAACACTTTCGCCTCTTAAAAAAACTTTATCCTGGAACTGAAATGAGGTAAATATGAGACACAGAGTGTCATTTAACTACGACTCATTTCATTATCAGCGCTAACGTCAGTGCTGCACTGATAGCTCTGAATGAATTCTTCAGCTTAGTCCTTCATGGCTTATTTTGCTCAATCATTCTGGTTTTCGCAATCTTTTTGTTCCTGTAGTAAACATTCAGCTCTAAGCGTTTCATCCTGCATCTACGTACTTCCTTAGCTTGATCTACAGCATCGAAATCAGCCATTTTGTAGGCGTGAACCATTTAAACATCCCAGTAACCCATATTTCAAACAAATAGGCTAGGAATAAATTCATTCAAATTTCATTATATCCAGCATATGTACACCAAAGTTTAGGAACTAAAGCAATGGGAGAGATTGTATATCATATATTAAAGCCCTGGTTCTAGGTGGTGCTGAAGTAGAGAAATAAGGAGATTTAGAGGAGAAAGGAGAGTATCTATCGGCACAGAATTTCCAAGATTAGAGCTCGTTCATTTCCCCAGGGATCTCATGAGAAGTGTATGCCCTCCTCAAGGTAACACTGATGTCTGTTTTTCCTTCTTTTTTTTTTTTTCCTGTCCCCCCAGCTGCTCCAGTCAGCTGTGATTTAGCGAGTTAAGAGCAGGCCAGAGAGGCACGGGGGCTTTGACAGAGAGGCAAATACAGGGTGTCCACTGGGGTGTCCAGGATTAGCTACCAAATGCAGGGGAAAAAAAGGAGCCGGAAAATAAACAGGCCGAGCTGGCACACCGTCAGACAGTAAAGTCTTAAAGCTTAGAGCGATGCAAACACCGGCTGCTCGGAGGCTTTGTCAGCTCGGGATACAGCTTGTTTATCCAGTGACAAAGTGAGGACGGGAGCCGAATTCAGCGCGGCCTCAACTTTCTTCAGTCGTATACTTTTCTTTCTTTTTTTTTTTTTTAATAATGAAATCCCCTTTAGAGAAGTTTAGACAGTGAACTCTCAGCCTGTCTGTGTGGCGCTTTTAGTATCTGGAGAACTGTTGTGTCAGAGAAATTTCAAGAAAGTCTGGGAAAGGAGGTTTAATTAAGCAAGGCTAGGAAAAAACCGGGAAAGAAAGTCTAAGAATGGAAGTCGATGAAGGGGAGTGCGGGGAAAAATATCGAGGATGGAATTCTAGGGAAGGAAGTATAAGAAGGGAAGTCTGAAAAGGCTATGAGTAGGAAAGAGTGAGAGATTAAGACTAAGAAAGTAAGTCTAAGCAGGGAAGTCTGGGAACAGAATCTGAAGAAGGAATATCTAAGAAAGGAAGTCTCAGAAGGGATGCCTGGAAAACGAATTCCAAGAAAGGAAGTGTAAGGAAGGGAGTATAGGAAAGGAATTTTACGAATCTAAGAAAGCACGTCATAGAAAGAAAAGAAAATTCTTAGAAAAGAAGTCTGGGAAAGGAAGTCTAAGAATGAAAGTCTGGAGGAAATCAGTATAAAAGAAAGGGTATAAGGATGGAAGTTTGGGAAAGGAAGTCTATGAATTGTAGCGTGGTAAGGAAGTCAAAGGAAGCAAGTCTGGAAGGCTTGGAAAGCAAGGAATGCTTAAGAAGGCAAGGCCAAAGAAGGATTTCGAAGAAAGTAGGTCTGGGAAAGAAAGTACAATGGAAAATCTAGAGAAAGGAAATGTATTTAAAAAAGGAAGACTAAGGAGGGAAGTCTGGGAAAGGAAACCAAGAAAGGAAGTCTAAGAACGGCATTAGCAACATAACTGAACATTTCTTCTCATTCTGACTCCAGAAAGATTTAGCCAGCACAAGTACACACGTGATTATCAGACGCGCTATTTGTGGCACTCGGTGTGTGTTATTGCTTTTTCCTCGAATCCTAATCTGCCCTGAGTATGGCCCGGTGCTGATACGGGCTTTTAAAGATTCAAATTGAACTGATATGGCGAAATCCGTTTATGTGTTGGTGTGGGTTTGTGTAATCACAGCTCTCAGCTGGGAGATTACGCTCGTCATTAAACCCAAGAGCTCAGAGACGCCTCTGACATTTTTGAAAAACATTTTTGAAGAACGAAATCATGGAACAGGGTTCGCCAGAACAGGGTTTGTTTTTCTTTCTTCCTTTCTTTTTGCTTGCAGCTAGCGTTTTGCGTTAAATACATTAATTATATTAATATTTTGTGACCCAGAAGATTAATTCAGAGTTTGGGAATGAACTATTTATCAGCAAGTATCATTGCTGATTAATTAAAGATTGATTGTTAATATATTAGTAAATGTTAGAAAATACAGTTTCAAATGAACTAACAGAGGGTTAGAGTTAGGACTGGGGGTGAGGTCAGCTGGTCTAAGAATTACTGTAATTAATATAATAAAAATTAGTTAGCACAACTCCAAAGAGTAAATCACGAATTAAATCCTTGAGAACCAGACTGAGATCCTTCGTTCGTCCCATCTGCCAGCTCGACGGCTTCTTAATATTCAAAAGCACCGCTGTCCACTCACCATTATGGCCGATTTACAGACATGACACTGAGCTCTGTGGCTCGTCACCTGCTCCAGATGGGCGCTGAACATCCGTGCCAGGATTTTAACACTCCAGCTCACGGAGCTGCACACGTCCTGGTAAAACAGCAACGATCCCATCTGCCGTGGAGGAGATACAACACGGGTCAGTCACTGAGCTCTTAAACCGCAGGGGTTTCGGAAAACTTAGCACTGTCGCGCTGTCCTCGTCGTGTAAAACAGAAGAACAGACACGCTCCAGGTCAACAGTTCTCTGGTAACATGTGACAGGACGATGATCCCCGATGGCTCAGGATGGGAAAAGCAGCAGGTCGTTCAAAGTGATGAGATAATGTGAGGATCTTGTGTGATGATCTGGGATCGTATTCCAGAATTAGGGAAGACTGTGAAATCCTCTCTTATCTGTTTAGTCGCCATGACAATCTCGTTTAGGATGATAGCTATTGCAGAATTACATTTCCCAAGATCATGATCTTAACTCCTGATAGAGAAAGAGGATTAGTGAATGAAGCAGCCTATCTTGCCAGAATCCTTTAAAGGAAAAAAAAGTCACCCAACTTTAGTATGAGACCAATCAAATTCCATTTCTATCGCTGAGTTTCCCAAAAGGATCACTTAAGATCATCTTAGAGAGAGAGTGTTCCATGTGATGCTCGCTCTACCATTTAAACAATGATGTTTGTTCTACAGTGCTTTTGGAAACTCCGCCCAGTCTATTCGCTCGACAGGTAAGATACTGTTATTAGAGCATTGCTTACTAGCATTTGCTCCCATAATTACGTAACATTTATCTAGATAACAAAACTACCTATCAGTAGTTATGGAGCGATGAAGAAATCTTAACGGGGTTCTTTTGGACATCACAAAAGGCAAGCATGTTTGTTCACAGCTTGTGTGATATAACAATCATCTCTAAGTGGCTGAGATTTCACAATTGCCACTGCCAACAAGCAGTTCCCGACTGCACAGGTGGTAATATTATTACGCCCATACTCTACCGTACACCTGAAATGATAGAAATACTCATATTCCTGTTATTTTTTAGGCTATCTGTTCTGGATGATTAAACTATTTATGTTTTCTATGTAAAATCGCAGGGAATCAGAGAAACATCAATATGGAAGGACGTTTTTTTTTTAAACTCTCAGCTAGAGTTATTGTTTTGTTAGCATTTCTCAACCTGACGCTAGTTTTCCAGCAGCAAGCTTCCTTTCCATATTTTCATTCTCATTCCCCAACTGAGTTTTAGATTAGATTAGATCCCGTGTTTGTGCTTTGGCAGGGTGTTGGAATGCCGTAACTGCCGCACAATCTGCATCGCTAATACCGGTCGTGATTCCTGCAGGAAAGGGGAACTGAAACTGGGAATTTCTCATTCTTGTTCCAGAATCTTGGTTGGAAATGTGATGATGTAAAACCCTAAAATCGGTTTGGACCTTGCATACGCACTAAAGGATCCATTTTAACCACCAATCTCGATTGCAAGAAGAAGTGTTGAAAACGTAGTTAATGGTTTAAATATCGTCAAAGGATCGTTTTCAGGTCTTAAAGCAAAAGTAGCAAAATTAATTCAAACACAAAAATGTGATTTTTGTAAGTTGTAAGTATATTATTTCATGCCAAATGCATGTTTTCCATGCTCAAATAACACAAAAAGCTGGACTCCGACTGTCTCAGAGGCTCACAGCGGTTCCTACCAAGGGCTCTAACTCAATAACAGGTAATTTACATCACAGATGTAGGTTTAACTCAAAGGTTAAAGGCGCATACGCTCAGTTTGCCCAGAGGCTGGAGCAGAGAAGAGTAGAAAAGGAAAGAGGAGAGCATGTGATTTAATAAGGTATCTGTTTAATTTCATTTTAACATCGACGAGGCAATAAAGCGAGCCGAAACGGGTGGATTTGTTTTGTTTTTCCGGTTTTCAGGCACAAAGAGTGCATTGGATTCACATCACTGCGACTTCACTATGACATTTCTCTGTACGTGGTTTATTACTTATGACATCACAGCAATGCTGAATTCGGATTGGTCAGAAGGTGTTGAAGCATTTTCCTTAATAGCAGCTCTGTCTTTTTTTTGTTTTTAATAAATAAAGAATTGTAATCATTGGCAATTTGCTGTGGTATAATAAGAGGAATAAAACACTTCAAGTGGATGCGTGGATGTGAGTGTGCATCTAATTTGGCAAAAAGAAAATACAGAAAAATACATCACAGCACATCATAAGCTTTTTCTCGGCGCTCGGAGGTCATTATTTTCACGAGCGGAATGTAACGTTCACAGTTTCCCGCTCGCCTTTATTTCTCCTCCACGCTACAGTCTTTAGTGCTCATCACGGACGATAAGTTCTTTAATTTATCGCAGTCTTGTGTTGCAGGTTCGCTGATCAGCACTTCTCGTGATCTACAGAAAAACCCACAGGATCTACAGAAGCCCTGCCGAAAAATCCCTTAAGCCCTGACGGAGGCAAGCTGGCGAGAACAAACGAGAGCCGACGTGCCAGTAAAAGCTTAGAGGAAAATCCTGAGAGCCGTCCACTTTATGAAAACAGCCGCGCTGCAAAAGTGGCCCTCGATTTACAGCAACACTGGAGCTGCAACAACACAGCCACTCATTTTAGACGTAATGCCATGAGTTTGGGTTTTTTTTTTAGTCTCAGCAGAGTCTTTGTTTTATGTGTGCTCGTGATCTGAGGTGACTTCGCACTAAATAAATTTACATGATAAATTTATTCCAATTCATTCCAATGTTTATTTCACACTTTCAGGTAGCAAACATCTCGAGTTTCGGATTCGTTAAAGACTCTAATTGAACACCTTGATTCATTTTTTTAAAAAATGCTAAAGTGGGCGAGACCCATTGGACAGGGAAAGGGGTGGGGGCGCCTGTGATTGACAATGTTGCTGCTTTACAAGCACTAGTGTGCAATAAACACTCCGTGTCATGCAGCTATAGGAAAATAATCAACGTCGGTGTGACGTGACGTGATGAAGCGGAGTTACTGTTATCACCCCGAAGTTGATTATTTTCCTCTAACAGCACGTCCTGTACAGTGAGTTTTATTCCTCTTGCACCACAGCGATTTGCCAACGATTTAAATTTTTTACGTTAAAGAAAGTCACATCAGACTTTTTATCTATTTCTAGTTACATTCATTGTTAGAGCTTTGCCTCAGCCTTTTACAAAGCACTGGTACTGGAGACTCCTTCCATAAATACGGAAAACCTCGCACATTTTTTTAATAATAATTCCCTGTGAATGAGCTGTTGCTATAGGAACGATAATTCCTCAACACCTTCTGACCAATCAGATTCCGATTCTGAACCAGAACTGGAGACGATTTTTAGTTATTTTGTCAAAATACATTTGTCTAGTGTGATTACTCTTTAATTACTCTGAAAGATGCGAGACACACTAGACCCTGCGGGCTAATCGGCTTAAACACACGAACCTGTCAATCTTAGTCATCGTGGATGATATCTAGGTCTGAAAAGCATTTTAATCCTGAAGTCTGCTTGGGTGTAGAAGGAACACTCGCTAAGCGTGAGCTAATTTAGCAGCGCTGATATTCCTCTGTAGAATTCAGAGCTGTAGCAATTGATTAAAAGCTCATCAGGAGTTTTATGTGCACGTACTTGGTCACTGAAATGAGGTGCTACATCAGCTCAGATGGAAAAACTAATTACAGTGCTGGTTTCAATTACTCGACGTTTGCGAAGTTTGCAGGCTCGTTTATTAGAAAACGTCCGGTTCATTTGGGGCCGCAAATGTTTTTTTCCCCAGCGCCGTGCAATTATTCTTTATTCCAGCATTTTCAAAGCCTGACATTTCCCTAATGTTGCACTAATGCCCAGATCATTTCTCAGGTGATACCTGCACTGTGCTGTAAATTACGCAGCAAAAAAAAACGTGAACAAGCCGCGAGTCGCTCGAGTCGGTGAAGTCGGCTGACATTTAAAGACCAGCCAGGCGTAGAGACAATGCGGACAGAGAGGCCTTTCAGGCATGCGTGAGGGACAAGCTAATTATTTTCCATCGCAGAGTGATTGCGTCGGTTTAAAGCGCTGGGAAATTAGCGAGCAAAGCAACAATTCAGAATCCATCAGAACGGTTTTTAAACTGCGCTGCCACCAGCCGGGTGGTCAGGAAGCACACGCTTTGTTTGCACAACTTGCTGAACGAGGAGGAATTAATGGCCTCCAGTTTGTTTCTGGGAGAGAGGAAAAGGCAGGTCATACATTTTTCAGTCTAGAAATCAAATATTCGTGAAAAAACAAACGCCATAACGGAACATTTCAGGAAGCGTTTCTGGTTAAGATGTGTAATTCTAAAGAAAAGATTTGATTAAAATGGGATCAGTGTGAGTGGAAATACATTTTGGGTTTATCACTGGGAATATTCCAGTATTCTTACATTGCCACCACCATGTCTTCCTTCTTTACCGTTACTCTCTCGCTAATTTTTTTGAAGGCACATACGATCCACATTAGCAGCACATCAGGCGCTAACAGCAATTTATCTTCTTAATCTACTCAGTAATCACTGATACGCCAAATGATTCCCCAAATGATGGTGAAATGATGAACAGAAGTATGAGAGCTTTTTTTTGACGAGAGCTTTTTTTTAGAGAAATATTTATTGTTTTAAAGCCAAAACAGCTCAGTTTTAAACATCTCGTTGGCATATTAATTTTTTTAAAGCTTGTTTTGCACTTTTTTCACCACAGTGATTAATCGTCAGACAAAAACAGTGTGCTGTAATCAAAAGTGAGGCTTCATGCTATTGTAGGAAAACTTGTATAGAGTGAGAAAATAAGGTGCTGTCTCATGGGAATACTTCCGGACGTTTCCCGGGGTTGGACTCCGGATTTGGCAGGCTGTTATTGGGAATCCCCTCAGGTGTAATATTCTGCTGACTGATTGTTCTCCCGGGAGGTTGTCCGATTTTGCAGAGGTGATATCACGCACACGTTGACATCGAGCCAAACTTCAAATGAACACAGAGAGACAGAGAGAGAGACAGAGAGAGAGAGAGAGAGAGAGAGAGAGAGAGAGAGAGAGAGAGAGAGAGAGAGAGA
>CM074957.1:20434680-20464505 GCA_037577455.1 Pangasius macronema | reverse complement strand
GTTTTGGTATGCAAATGACCATGAGGATTC
This sequence comes from Pangasius macronema, assembly GCA_037577455.1. Lineage (NCBI taxonomy): Eukaryota > Metazoa > Chordata > Actinopteri > Siluriformes > Pangasiidae > Pangasius > Pangasius macronema. Next base: position 20,464,475 of record CM074957.1, on the reverse strand, counting down.
AATGAATATGCAAATCAGGCTACGTCATCTGGCGACGTCTACCTACTTCTGGAGCTACTTTCCCCTGAAGAGAGCTGGCAGCGCTGCTCAGGAAGACCCGGACGCTCAGGAAACCGATTATACTGAGAGAAAACTCGCCTTTAGAGCTTGGAGTAACGCCACATGACGGCTGCAGGCTTGAGGATGTTTTCAGGCTTCACTGCTGTCACAATCAGCCGCTTCTCTGAATTCACCACTTACTCTGACATGTTCCTGAACCTCATACACTCCAGCAGTGTCTCTAATGCCTGAGTAATAATACTTATTTGTTAAAAAAAAAAAAAAACAGCAAACAATAATAATACTGAAACACCAAATGACGCTATTATCAGGTCCATCTGTCCGACACACACACACAGACACCTCGCTAATTAGCATGCTAATCACCACCAAAATAAAATGTTTATCTGAAATCAGCTTCAGCAGTTACTGGAACACAATCCAGTCAAGACGAACTGCTTTACATTTTTTATCTATTTCAACCTGATTTAATTCAAGAGCGGCCTTTTTAAAGCTACATGCTAAGCTAGTCATAACAGGGCAGAAGAGTTATAAAGTGCTAGCAATGCTGAGCCAGCTAGCGAAATCTGGCACAAAGGTTGACAAATAAACTTAACTAAACTTAAATCAGATCCAGATCGCAGTAATAAAAGATCCAGATAACATTCTTTAGTAAAGAAATTAACAGACTAGCTGCATCCGGCTAGCTTACGTTAGCTATATAGACATTTATAAAAGCTAACAGCTGACTAATATTGTGTAACGGGTGTTCTTTTCCCACCCATACACACACAAGTCCCGCCCCCTTAATTATAATTGGCCAGTTTTCCACGACCCAATGGGCCACTAGCCAATCGCGGGGCATGACCCTTATTCTGATTGGTCAAACCCAAATCACATGACGCGGAACTCGTCGGAAAACGGGTGGGTAATAAAATACAGCGGAGCTAGCAAAGTATTCAGAGGAAGCAAGCACTCATAGCGGACCTTTATAAAGCTGCGCCACCGCCGTAGCCGAATTTTGAAACATATGCCAGAGTTTTTCTCGGTTTTGGTCGACCTCCTCTTCGCTCGGCGCTCCTTGGTCGGCCTCGGCGAGGCACTGCCTCTCCCAGTTTGAAAACCAATGCTCGGGTCCGTGTTCTTGAATCTCTGCTTCGTTCTCTTCCTTCCGATCTTCCATCATGAAAACACCCGAAAAGTCCACAATAAAGTTCAATTTGTTATCAATCAGCTGTCTGGTGTAAACGTCTGAGACTTCAAAAACGGCGAATTATTCTAAATTAACTCTAAACATAGCGATAGAAACCGATAAACAATGAGGCAGGAGCGGTATCTTCCTGCTAACTGCTTTCCTAACGACCAACTTCAAGTGACTACGCTCACTTTGTCAGCGAGAAAACCCCGCCCACCGGGGCAAAGAAGAAATATGATTGGCTACTCTTTCTCCATTTGCGAGGAGGAGGATGAATCTGAATATTTCATTTGCCAGAATAAACGCCAATCAAAAACGCGAACGGAAGCGTGTGACGTCAAATTAAAGGGCCAGCGCATATTTTAACCAGATGAGTATTACACTGTGGATGACAAAGTCTTTTTTGTCAATAAATATCGTCATCGTTCAAACCAAAAATGTAACCTGTCTAGATATTTTCTACGATTTATATTATCTTACGTAGACTGTATTTGTGGGTTTATCATATTGCACACATTAGGATGATATCAAGAATATAAGCTTTGCATTTTTGTAAAATAAAAGTGTTTAAAGGGCTACACTGAATGCAAACATTTTCTTCCTGCTACTAGAAACCTTTTATTCATTCATTCATTCATCCATCCATCCATCCATTCATTCATTTATTTATTTATTTTTGCTTGTTTGTTTCATTTTTGTTTGCTCTTTATGACTGATTTTTTTTAAAGTGGTCTCATTCAAAAAAAAGCTTCCTACCTGTTATTTATTCATATGGCCTTTAGATAACAAATAAGTGTCACAGATGGTTTTATTGCAATCATGCATTTGTTTGATAAAAATATGGTTGTGAAATTTGGTATGTACACGGCGGTGTGCAAATCAGAAATATTTATTCACAGAAACAGCGATTTATTTTTGCGATGAAGTTGAATGTTTATTAAAAAAGTGATGGTTTACCTCATGGAATGTGTTTAGCTAGAAGCTAAATAAATATATATATTTTTAAATTAATAATTTAACAATAATTATTAACATATAAGGTTAAGATAGGTTTAGTACTTTGAATTAATCCAGCAGCACAAAATGCTTAAGTGTAAAGTAGTAAAATTTAATCAGCTGTAAATAAACTCTAAGTATAATGTATTTCTGCCCAAAATGTGAGTGTAATATAAGACATTATAGTTGATATAATAATATGATAATATGTGTACTTTAATCAAACACACCGCTGAGTTTGGGTGCATGCTAATGAAAAATCGCTTTCTGTATTTTCCACAAGCTGTTTCTGTGGAAGGCTGCACGCTGTAACTGAAGGAGAATCGGGTTTAAAGCACATTTCATTTCACATTTCCACATTTTCTCACTCGTGGAAACTTGTGACGAGTCGTGTGAAGAGTCAGGACTAGAGCACCACGATTCACTGCTATGATCCGTCACTGTGTCGTTAAACGCACTCGGTTTTTAGACTTTGTTCCACTCCAGAGCCGGTTTCAGGCGTCGAATCGTATCATCGTATGAACAAAACGCAAACTTCATGCATACGCTCAGGGAACTGAATCGAAAAACAGACTCGCTTTGACATGATGTGGTAGAATATAAACTTTATTCATTATTGATTCGACTTTATTCTCTCTGCAGTCTGCAGTCACAGGCCTCCGATTTAAACCTGTGTTCTGTCTCTCTGTCTGTTCGTCGATCTGTCCGTCTGTTCATCAACCTGTCCGTCTGTTCGTCAACCTGTCCGTCTGTTCATCAACCTGTCCATCTGTTCGTCAACCTGTCCGTCTGTTCGTCAACCTGTCCGTCTGTTCATCAACCTGTCCGTCTGTTCGTCAACCTGTCCGTCTGTTCGTCAACCTGTCCGTCTGTTCGTCAATCTGTCCGTCTGTTCGTCAACCTGTCCGTCTGTTCGTCAACCTGTCCGTCTGTTCGTCAATCTGTCCATCTGTTCGTCAACCTGTCCGTCTGTTTGTCTGTCTGTTCATCAACCTGTCTGTTCATCAACCTGTCTGTTCATCAATCTTTCCATCTGTTTATCTGTCCATCTGTTTGTTCATTAATCTCTCCATCTGTTTATCTGTCTGTTCATCAATCTGTCCATCTGTCTGTCTGTCCATCTGTCTGTCTGTTCATCAATCTTTCCATCTGTTTATCTGTCCATCTGTCTGTTCATCAATCTGTCTACCTGTCTCTCTGTCTGTTCATCAATCTGTCCATCTGTTTATCTGTCCATTCATCAATCTGTCCATCTGTCCATCGATCTGTCCATCTGTTTATCTGTCTGTTCATCAATCTGTCCGTCTGTTTGTCAACCTGTCCGTCTGTTCGTCAACCTGTCCGTCTGTTCATCAATCTGTCCGTCTGTTCATCAATCTGTCTGTCTGTTCATCAACCTGTCCGTCTGTTCATCAATCTGTCCGTCTGTTCATCAACCTGTCCATCTGTTCATCAACCTGTCCGTCTGTTCATCAATCTGTCCGTCTGTTCATCAATCTGTCTGTCTGTTCGTCAACCTGTTCATCTGTTCATCAATCTGTCCATCTGTTCATCAATCTGTCCATCTGTTCATCAACCTGTCCGTCTGTTTGTCTGTCTGTTCATCAACCTGTCTGTTCATCAATCTTTCCATCTGTTTATCTCTCCATCTGTTTGTTCATTAATCTCTCCATCTGTTTATCTGTCTGTTCATCAATCTGTCCATCTGTTTATCTCTCCATCTGTTTGTTCATTAATCTCTCCATCTGTTTATCTGTCTGTTCATCAATCTGTCTACCTGTCTCTCTGTCTGTTCATCAATCTGTCCATCTGTTTATCTGTCTGTTCATCAATCTGTCCATCTGTTCATCGATCTGTCCATCTGTCTGTTCATCAATCTGTCCACCTGTCTCTCTGTCTGTTCAGCTATCTGTCCATCTGTCCATCTGTCTGTTCATCAATCTGTCCATCTGTTTATCTGTCTGTTCATCAATCTATCCATCTGTCTGTCTGTTCATCAATCTGTCCATCTGTTCATCGATCTGTCCATCTGTTTATCTGTCCATCTGTTTATCTGTCTGTTCATCAATCTGTCCATCTGTCTGTTCATCAATCTGTCCACCTGTCTCTCTGTCTGTTCAGCTATCTGTCCATCTGTCCATCTGTCTGTTCATCAATCTGTCCATCTGTTTATCTGTCTGTTCATCAATCTATCCATCTGTCTGTCTGTTCATCAATCTGTCCATCTGTTTATCTGTCTGTTCATCAATCTGTCCATCTGTTTATGTCTTCATCAATCTGTCCATCTGTTTATCTGTCTGTTCATCAATCTGTCCATCTGTTTATCTGTCCATCTGTCTGTTCATCAATCTGTCCATCTGTTTATCTGTCTGTTCATCAATCTGTACATCTGTCTCTCTGTCTGTTCATNCCGTCTGTTCATCAATCTATCTGATGAACAAAGAGATGAAAGTCCAATAAATTAGGACATTTTTATTTCTCACTTATAATTACATTCTGTTCAAAATAATCTGTTTGTCTTATTATTTAGGGAAATGTGCCTTGGTTTGTAGTGAGACTCTTACAGCTACAGGTTTGATCAGAGGTTCATTATAACACTGTAATGCTTATGATTATTATTTATTTCATTAGTTAGATCAAGTATAGCTTTAACATTAACATTAACATAGCACAGCCATATGAATCAAAGCTGCTGTAAGTGCAGTATAGATACTTTCTCCACTCTTACACATTTTACACATGCAAAACATTCTGAAACCCTCAGAAACCTCACTGTGTGTTTTGCATGTGTAAAATGTGTAAGCGTGGAGAAAGTAGCTACACTGCACTTACAGCAGCTTTTATTGCCCACTTTGCAGAAACAGGTGCGTTATGCAACTTTTTTTTTTTTTTTTTACAAAATAATACTCAAAGGGACATTCAAGAACAACAAGCTAAAAGTACGTATAACATTTTTTAAAAGTGTCCAGACTATACAGGATATTGAAATAAACAGAATATATCTGTGTGGGTTTTATTACGCTCTCTGGAATATAACAGGGATTTAACTGTAATACTAGTGAACTAGGGTGGGGGGCGAATTCCAAATGGCGCTGGGTTCCCTGTACTAGTGATCTAGGTAGGGTGTGAAAGTAACGGTTTTCCCGCGCGAGCCTAGTGCACTATGTGTTAGAAGAAGTGCGTTTGGTATCGAGCCCGCGCGAGTGTTTAGATCCCCCGTGCGGATGTGACATTTCAGAGAGGAGCGCGACCGCCATTTTGAGTTTTTTAGCTCTTGCTGCACATCAGGAACCAAACGGGAGCGAAGAGTGGGAGAGAGAGAGGCGCTCTGGCAGTGACCGGGCAAAAAAAAAAGAAAGAAAGAAAGAGAGAGAGATATATAAATACGTTTACGTGGGTATAAAACGTTTGAAGTGCAGCTTATAGTGAAGTCGAAGCGCTTGTGGTGTTTTTTTGTGCTTGGTTTCTACGCGCTAACGTCCGCGAGAGCAGCGCGAGCGTCTTTTGTCGGTTTAAACTTCTAAATGAGTGCGGATTTAAATTAACAATCCGGTTTGAATGGATTGCATTTTTCGCCGCTCCCCCCTAGAACAGGGACAATCGGAGGAGCACACGGACTGGAAATATTGCGAGGGAAGTTAAACATTTTCTCAGAAATCGCATGACAAGCGTATTGTTGTTATTGTTATTATTATTATTATTTTGTGTGTGCGTGTGTGTGTATTAACATTTATGCTAGTTTGCGCTAACTAGCATTGGCTAGCTGTAAACAGGGTATTTGTTTTTGCTTCCCTTAGAAACGGTTCATAATTTGGGCCTGTGTAGTAATAATAGTAGTAGTAGTTGTTGTTGTTATTATTATTGTTATTTTTTTTTAATTTTGGAGAGTTTAAGCTCAGTCATCCCTCCCCCCCATCCCCATCAAAAGGCGCCGAGATTGGGCGAATAGCGAGCAAATACGTCCGCGTTTCTCTGCCCGCGCCCCCGCCGGCTTCCCTGCCTCATTCCCCGGCGCCGACCTCAGGAAAGGCCGAGGTCGCGTCAGCGCAGGCCCGGCCCGACCCGTGCAGCCCCGATCCTCACCCGCATCCGCATCCTCCGGCTCCCCGGTGCCCTCTCGCTACGGAACCGAACCCGGATAAGGTCCAGGGAAACCAAGACGACGACGACGACAGCAGCAGGAACCGTGAGATCACGAACATGAACCATCACCACCACCAGACGCAGCAACAGCAGCAGAAAGCCGGCGAGCAGCAGCTCAGTGAGCCCGAGGACATGGAGATGGAAGGTAGAAACTCCTTAAAAAAAACACACACACACACAACCATCACGACCACCTAAAACTCTCCCTACCAGGAATGTTAATAAACATAGAATTTGTTAAAATAAAAAAATTCTATAGCACTATTTCCCTGGTATACACGTGTATACATAAAAACAAGCGATGCGTTGTAAACATTAGCGCTACAGCGCGAGCTAGCTGAGCCGTTAGCCGCTGTGTTTTGACCTGATTAGCGCGCTAGCTGCTTTGCCTCACCAAACCTGCCTTATATCAGAGCTGGACTGGAGGCGAAACTTATTAACGCTTTAACACAAGACTCTTATTTACTTTCAAAAACCAAAAACTCTTGAATAGGTTGAAAACAAAACAAAAAAAAGCCATTTGACTAGCTAGCTAGTTAGCATAGCAGCACATTTAACATGAACTTGATAAAGCCTGTAACATCAGAGGATGTATAAATAACTTTAGACAACTTTATAGTGAATAATAATGATGATGATGATTATGATGATGATAATGCTAAAGCAAGTACTCATGTAGCTGTTGTATTTATTTATTGTTTATTTTTAAATTAGATTTAAACCATGGTGTGAAGCTAACGCTAGCTCTGTGCTACATCAACAAACGTGGTGCTAAGCAAAATTAGCGAGAATGAACGCAATTCCAGGACCATAAATACACACACAATCCTCTTGTTTAATCTCTAAGATCGATACATTTATTCAAACTCCAACACTAACACGTGTCTGATTTTGCAGTGTGTGTTAGTGTTTTTATTTTATCAGCAGGCCTTTAGGGAACTCCTGGTTTTCCTTCAAGCGAAGATAGATAGATGAATGAATGGGAAAAAAAAGCTCAAGTAAATGATCCCATTTGATCACGGAGGAGTGGAATAATCTGTTTATCTACATATTATTTTCTCATTTACTGCCTTAATTCATTAGAATTGTATTGTGTGAGAGATGAGAAAGCAGGCCGGTTAGCATGCTGTGCAGCTTTACAGGTCTGAGATGTGAAATAAACCATCAAATGCTTAAACAACCCAGAAATAACAGCATAAAATAAATAACAAATAATTCAGTCCATGTTTATAACCAGCTGTGGATATCTTTCTAACACTAGCTGTGCTTTTGCTCCCCCCCCATTCTTTGAATTTTATTGATTTTTACTAACTCACTTTTTTTTTTAAATAATGCACGTTTAGATTGTATTCACGTTCCTGGTTTGTTTTTAGATTTAATTTGTAATCGTTTATTTATTTTTATTTTTATTTTTTTTACTTAGCCGCATAACAAGCTGACTAGCAGAGCAGGGGGAGTGTATCTGGCGTTTTCGTTCCAAGATGGCGTATTGTACGTTCTCCCATCCGTTCTCCGACAAATCCCGCCCCCTGTCGCTTAGGATTGGCTACTTATTATCCCGGTTTGCGCTACGATTGGCTGATGCGGCAACTGCCGGGTGCAACATGATGAAACAGCCAATCATTGAGCACGAGGCGGGGTTTGTTGAATACGGATGGGAAAAAATAACGTTTTTTTTTCCCCCTCAATGATCAATTAAGCAACGCGAGGCCGCGGCCGCTCCGGTGCGTCGGTTTGTTTATATTTATTTGAGGCAACAGGAAGACGACGCAGTAAACAAGTAACACATCTCGGTATTATTTTGACTATTTTTCTTTTCGTGTATTAGATTATAAAGCGACAATTAATAGTTGTGAGTAATGTGTACGAGGGGGGAAAAAACAGCAGTGATGTTAGCTTGATCTCGCGCGAGTCATGGCGGAGGTGGAGAGAGACAGAGAGAAAGAGAGAGAGGGAGGGAGGGAGGGAGGAGGAGGTGTAACGAGCGGATCAGCTCCGAAACGCATCCCCGATAAGATAATGTCACGCCGGTGTCCGTTTATAGACCGTTTATAATCTGTTTATGAGCAGATTAAACGGAGTGAAGTGTGTTGGTGTTAGCTGATGAGGCTAACGCTAATAATGAGGCTGCGGCAAGGCCACGGCGCGCGCGCACTCGTCACTCACTCACCCACAGCTTCGGCGCGTGCTGCTGTAGCGCCATTTTTAACGAACCATTTTTACATTCACGGTTCTTCTTCTTATTTTGTTGTTTTTTATCTCCACGTTTATACTTTTTCAACATCACCATCATGAAGGTATATCGATAGATAGATCTGTGGCATGCTCCATGCAGGGGGGCGTTTCTCCTGCCCGTGTGTACAGGTCTAAACGGCTTCCTTCTTTGCATGTTTTTATTATTTAAAGTCTAAATTATATATAAATATATTAAAAAACAACAACAAGAAGGAGGGCACTAACAAATCTGTTGAGCTTGCTTGTTTGTTTAGGGATATTGACCATGCGGGATGTTAATGTTGACACCACAGAGCTGCTGGATCCTGATTGGTCAGAAGGTGTTGATTAGTTTTCCAGAACAGCAGCTCTGGCAGTAGTGCAGCTGCGACTCACAGATGTGCTATCGTTTCTATAGTAACAGCTCGTTCACGGATTGAGTGAGGTGGTTTGTGTGACGTTTATGGAAGGAGTCACCAGTGTCAGACGTCAAGATGCGAGATTTCAGACATCTTCAAGACGCGCGAGTTTTCGTTTTGTGTTATTAACTTGGAGGGAGAGGCTGGAGAGGGAACCACTGTTAACTAACTTGTCTCGTGGGCGTTACACAACGTTAAACGTAGCTCCCAATGAATGAGAATTAGATTTTGTTCTTTAATAAGTAAAAACTGTAATTGGTGAAATGTTGCTGTGGTGTAAGAGGAATAAAACACTTCAGGACGTAGCGTCAGAGGAAAAAGATCAACTTCTGGATGGGAGCAGTTACGCATCTTCGTCACGTCGTTCGTTACGTACAAAATCGTATCATTTTTGCAGACAGCGTGATGCTCGATCGTAGCGCAATCAGAGTGATAACAGTCACGTGAGAATGCAAATTCTGTCTCCGTCTATGAAAGAACGAACTGTGCATATTTACAGCTTCATTTACAAAAACATTTTACTAAGAACTCGGGGAAAAGTCTTCTACAGAAACGATTTACATTAATGCTGATCAGCGGAATTTAAGAAGTGCCTTTGGACGCGTATTATAAGTGAGTTTGGAGTAAACCTGTTTCTGTAGGGGTTTGCGATGTGACAAAAGACAGAAAAGTGCATCAGTGTTGTAGTTTTCATGATCGAGCTTATGTCGTCATATCATCTAGGCCAATGTTTTTAAAATTAAATTTGAGAGTGAGATGGGGTTAGACATTACAGGTGCCTTCCTCTTTCAGTCTGATCGTCTTTGAGTGTTTCCTCATCACAAGATCGTGTCATGAGGTGTGAAAACTGCCATTAGCGCATGTGTGGAATTAAATATAAATGCTGTCCTGGATTTTTATTTATTTATTTATTTATTTTTCATAGAAGCTGCATTTCACCGGCACAAGCACAGTGAGCTTACAAGTGCTGTTTACTATAAATATGATTACAGTACTGTATACGTGTTAAGCGCACGGAGCTGTTTGTTCACACACCTGACGATTTTTTTTTCCCCTTCTTTTTTTCCCCCTCCTGACTCTCCCTCAGCTGGGGACACGGATGATCCCCCAAGAATCCCTCAAAATCCAGTCATCAACGGGAATGTGGCAATGGCAGACGGACACAACAACACAGAAGAAGACATGGAGGACGGTGAGTGTGAATTTAAGAGCTCTCGTATTTCTCTTCTCTGTGCGGCTAAAATTAACGAGCGATCTTAAATGACCCGGATGTTTATCAGCGATTACTGAGTAGAGTTAAAATCGGCGTTAGTGCCTGACTACGTTGCGTGCTTTTTTTAAAAATAGCAAGAGGGTGACGGTAGAGGAGGATGACATGGCAGCCCACTTTTACTTCTGCTCACGTTGATCGCATTTTTATCGAGTCATAAAAACGTTACGTGTCCTAACCAGGGAATAGAGCGGAGAATAGCCAGCTTCCTGGTCGACGCTGTTCACGCTGAAATGTTCTGCAGTAACGGATTTTTCATATCTGGATTCATGGATATTTGATTTCTAGACTGAAAAAGGTAGAAACAGATAAAAAATGTTTTCTTTTTTTTTTTTTTTTTAAATATTTTATATGAAAAATTTGTATCACAAGCCAAGGAAATAAAAATTTTATAAAGCTGTTTCCTAGCTTTTCTGTTTTGATTTGAAATGGAAAAACGAACGAACGAGCACGACTGCGGTCCCTGTGTTGTGCTTTACAGTAAGAGGATGGCGTGACGGACGCTAACCAGTCCCTCTGTCGCATCGGAGCGGTGACATAACGTTAAACTTTGCATGACAGTTACTAAGGGACGATGCAAAAATGTGACGTTGTTAATTCTGGAAATGTGCATTAGCAGTTAATTATACATGTAACACAGTCCCAATCTGCACAACCCTCAGAGCTCACGCTGGTCACATGATCGCGTTCCTTCATGGAGAGTCTCACAAAACGAGAATGATACGTGCTTGTGAAATCAGATAGCTCCACATTATACATTACAGTTAGATGACTATCTCTCTGTAAGGTACAGTGCCCGAGAAATAGACTGTGGAAATCGGGCATTTTAGCCGACTTGGAGCTCCATTTCTGCTTTCAGTAGATCTTTTACATGTGAAATAGCGCATTTGTGATGTTCTGTAACACTTCCACGAACTCCACAGATACGAGCTGGCGTTCCGAGGCCACCTTCCGCTTCGTGGTCGAGCGCTTCAGCCGACTCAGCGAGTCGGTGCTCAGCCCGTCATGTTTCGTAAGGAACCTGCCGTGGAAGATCATGGTCATGCCTCGCTTCTATCCCGACCGGCCTCACCAGAAGAGCGTTGGCTTTTTCCTGCAGTGCAACGCCGAGTCTGACTCCACGTAAGTCATGTTTATGATTTATATCTTTTTTTTTTTTTTTCCTTTAAACCCCCTTCTTCTTCTTCAAAGCAGCCGGTGTTTGTTTTGCTGACGCTCAGTGCACTTCTCTTTGGCATCTTGGGTGTAGTCGCGATGTGTAAATGCTGCTGACGGTGAAGCATTCCTGCTCGTCTCTGCATTTAAATGCCGTAGCAGTATCGAGTGCCGGATCACTTCACAGTCTAATAGCTGAATATTCAACACAACCTGGAACCGCAATTACAAACAATACATCACTTTCTAAATATGAAGCTGTACGGTTGCTACTCGCACTTTGAGGATGGATTGTCCTGATTACAGTGGTGCTGCATTCTGATTGGCTCATCAGTATCCAAAGGGAATCTCTCTGCCTTGCAAAATAAACCATTTTCATTGGAATAAAAGTGCAAGGGGCCACCAGAATGCTTTAATAAGAGAAATGTGTATAATTTTTCCCCAAATGTAATTTGGTGTTATTTGCATTAATGTATCTTTCATACAGTAGAAGATGAGCCGTATCGATCCACCTGACGAAGCGGGGTTACTGTTACCACCCCGGTATTGATTATTTTCCTATACCACCACGTCCTGAAGTGTTTTATTGCGTTATAGCAGCTATAAACAGTTGTTCCCTTGCTGGCCTTTGTTTTTTATTTCCTTCTCTCTCTCTCTCTGTCTTGAACTTAATAAATGACACAGACTCTTTCTATAAACGTCTCCTTACAGAAAACCTTTTGTACCGCCAAAAAAAAGCATAATTTTTTCACTCGTCCATATTCAACAAACCCCAGTGCTCAGTGATTGGCTGTCCTCCATGTCGTGCTCATGTTGAGCTGCCGTGTCGGCCAATTGTAGCGCAAACCGGAATAAGAAGTAGCCAATCCTTAACAAGAGGGGGCGGGGTTTGTCTGAGTGCAGATGGGTAGGACGTACAGTCTGCCATCTTGGGAGTGAATATGTTGATGCACACTGTCGCTGTTTTTGATGATGGGATGAGACGAAAACATGTTGGATGAGACGCTATGTTGTAGCTGGACCCTCGTACCAAATCTGACGCTATGGACACATTTCCATGCCGAAGCTGTCTTGCTGCTCGGAATTACCCATCCTCGTTACATCATTGCGTTATCATTGTCCGTTTCTCCTCGTTCTTAGGTCATGGTCATGTCACGCTCAAGCCATGCTGAAAATCATCAACTACAAGGACCTGCTCTTCAGCAAGTCGGCCGCGTAGTCGGTGGACAAGAAGGTGTTTCTTTTGCTGACCCCAAAGAGGTTGAAGTAGTCATGGAGCGTAAGTGGCGATCGCTTAATTTTTATTTTTATTTTCATCCTTATGTTCTAGTTTTCTTCACTTCTTCCCGATAACGACTGGCTTATCGAGACTCCACACTCACTGGGGTGCGCGTTTGTGCTTTTCAGGACGTAACCGACCCGGAGAGAGGCTTTGTGGAAGACGATAAGGTCACGTTTGAGGTCTCTGTCCAGGCCGATGCTCCTCATGGTGTAGCGTAAGTGAACTGTCATGGACGTCTAACGTTTTAGATTTATTTACTTGACATTAAATTATAGTGATGTGACGATGTAAAATCTGTTTATAGATGGGATTCAAAGAAGCATACCGGATATGTAGGGTTAAAGAACCAAGGAGCCACGTGCTACATGAACAGTCTGCTGCAAACACTCTTCTTCACCAACCAGCTCCGGCGGGTACGAAACAACTCATCCTTTACGTAAAACTACGAGCGAATGCATTCGAAAAATGTAGCCGTGAGGCGCGATTAAGGGGGCCAAGCACTTTGTGGCTTCACCACTTAGCAATGGAGGAAGTCCAGAAGCCACTGGGACCATCAGTGCGTGTTACCAAAGGGATGTAGTGAATTTAAAGGCAAACCATGAAGCCGTCGGTGAGAGAGAGGAGAGAGAGAGAGTGTGTCTCACTTCCTGTTTTTGGCAGCCTCTTAAGTTACAAACATAGGTTAACAAATAAGCTAAGTTAAGCCCTCACTTCCTGTTTGGCGCATTCCTTCGCGTGTTACGGACGAATCATCCCGTATATCAGAAATCTGAGTAACGTGTCTCGTTCGTCGTGGTACTACAGTGCTGTGATCTAAATTTGGTGCTGACGGGACAAAAGGTGTAGGAAAAGAAGCGGAAAATCCAGTACGGCGGAAACGAGCACCTTGGTGTGCGTTGAACTCGGCTCGACACGAATCATAGGACAGTGGAATCATACCTGACTGCCTTTACAGTGAGCTCCGTAATTATTGGCACCCTCGCTAAAGGTGGACCTAAAAGGTTTGTGGATATTTAGCGTGATCTCGCCGAAAACGAGAGAATAATTCAAGTTCAACTAAAGTTGTAAATTTTAATAAAAAAAAAAAAAAACCCATCTAGTGCCTTGTACATAACCCTTTTTACTCCTCTTGAAAGGCAAGAGCTCTTTTCCTACATTAAGTCTCTTTTAGCCGAAACGTTTATGAATCGATTTCTTATCCAGTAGTAATTCTGGTACTGTGTGTAAAATGGCCGTGTGTGTGTTTTGGGTGTATATGAAAATTTTTTTTTGGGTTTTGTTTTTAATCGTAGGCGGTCTACATGATGCCCACTGAGGGTGACGACTCCTCCAAAAGCGTTCCCCTGGCACTGCAGAGGGTCTTCTACGAGCTCCAGCACAGCGATAAGCCCGTCGGCACAAAGAAACTGACCAAGTCTTTTGGGTATGAGGACCTTTTTTGTTTTGTTTTTTCTTTATGCATAACAGTAGTGATAGTTTTAATCGTAACAGTATCAGTAGAGTTTCTTTATAGCACTTTTTATAGATTTCAAATGAGAAGTGCTTTACAGCGTGAAGCAGAAATGTGTTAGGTAGTAATAACGGGTAAATAACTCACAACGTATAATATAAAATACGCGTAATGTGTCTCTGAAGGTAGAATATAATTACAGTAATGTATTTAACGTGGCAGTAAAATTAAGGTGTATATATATGTTTTTTTTAATCATCAGTGATGGATGGAGCCTGATGGATGCATTATTTGGGGGGGGGGAGGACGAAAGGCCACTCTACCACTCTTTCTTTTTTTTTTTTATAGGTTATTTACAGCTTTCTAAATAATGTCAAGTCTCAGAATGTGATCTCTGCAGATATCTGTGCAGATGCTGTGGGATTAGTTTTGTGCTGTTTGTGTAGTTACACTCTCGTGTGTGTGTGTGTGTTGGTCAGATGGGAGACGCTGGACAGTTTCATGCAGCACGATGTCCAGGAGCTGTGCAGAGTGGTGAGTTTCAGAGCCATGAGTTTTAAACCCCATTTACGATGTCACGAGTGAGAATATTTCTAAGTGAAGACATGCGCTAAGACGTGTCTCCATTCCAGCTTCTGGACAACGTTGAGAACAAGATGAAAGGGACGTGCGTGGAAGGCACCATCCCTAAGCTCTTCAGAGGAAAGATGGTGGTAAGCTGGCTCTCCTTGTTCCCTCTTTTCCTGTATTTATTTATTTATTTATTTTTTAACTTCATCGCGATGAATCGATAACCACATACATGTGGGTTTTTTTTTTAAAGTCCTACATCCAGTGTAAGCACGTGGATTATAGATCTGAGCGAATAGAGGATTACTACGACATCCAGCTCAGCATAAAGGGAAAGAAAAACAGTGAGTACTTTTCAGTCTTTTATCTTTTCCTCCTTCTTTACACGGATATTTGGTGCGAGTCCGTCCTGTGTTTTTATTTACTTCCAATTGCGCAAGGTGATGAATAACTCCAGCTGTTCTGACATGGCTGTTTGTCTCCGCAGTCTTTGAGTCATTTAAAGATTACGTGGCAGTGGAGCAGCTCGACGGGGATAACAAGTACGATGCGGGGGAGCACGGCCTACAGGTGCACATCTCGCTCTGCGACTCGCCATTAAACCGCCCACACACTCACTCGCACGCACACACACGCTTTCAGCTCATTATGATCCTGACTCGTTCTTCTGTTTTCCAGGAAGCTGAGAAGGGGGTGAAGTTCCTCACTTTTCCTCCCATCCTGCACTTACAGCTCATGAGGTTCATGTACGACCCCCAAACCGACCAAAATATTAAGATCAACGACAGGTAAGAACCGCAGGATAGTGGAATTTTTTTTAAACCAGCAAACTAAAAAAAATTAGCTTCATCCTTCCCAAGATTTCCACCACAGCAACGTTAATGTATAATATAATATTTAGCATGAAAAAATTTCTATATCTAGACCGAATACAAGTCCATCACATGCATTTTCTTGTATTTTTGGAAAAATATTTCTTTAACTTGATCATGAACAGGTCATTCATGGCACATTCAGCATTCACTTTCTAATAATTAAATAACACATAATCACACAATCAGACTTCATGATATCTTTGTGGCACTCAATGAAGTGAGCATATATAGTGAACAGGGGGCTGTTTGACCTTTGTGTGTGTGTGTGTGTGTGTGTGTGATGTGAAATAAAGTTTCAGATCATCTTTCCGAAAGCAACTGTGTAGCAGAGCAAAATCGCAGACTCATGAATATGCAAATCCTCAGTGATTAAAATTGCAGTGTCATTTTCAAACACTAGCTCGAATCTCATTTGACCAATCGGCAGCACTCCTGAGCCGGCCAGTCACGCTTGGCTAGTTCTTTAATGAATGAGATGAATCAAATCCTCCAGCTTATTGTTACTGAGTGTAAGTGCGTATCACGCAAAGAGCGACGTTAGCTCTCGAAATAAACCCATGAGTGACTCATCTAAACCGGCACTCAGTGGTTCCAGCTGCTGTAAGCTGTGTGTCCTCTGCTGATATGGGTGTGTGTGTGTGTGTGTGTGTGTGTGTGATGATGACGATGATGATTTAACGTCGCATCCTCAGGTTCGAGTTTCCCGATCAGTTACCACTGGACGAATTCCTGCAGAAGCCGGACGTGAAGGACCCGGCCAACTACATCCTGCACGCCGTGTTGGTGCACAGCGGAGACAACCACGGCGGCCACTACGTCGTCTATCTCAATCCCAAAGGAGACGGCAAAGTGAGTGTCACGGAGCCAATAGTGAGGACCCATTTCCTTATTTTTTTGGGGCGGGGTTTATTATAGATGAACATATTAGAGCCCAAGACAGGCGTCGCTCTAGAAGTCACAGCTCAGATAGCCAATTACGTTAAACGTTAGCAGCGCGTCCTGACGCGCTTTATTCCTCTTATACCACAGCAGTTGCCAATAACTTACAATTTCACATCGTAGATCCCTCTGATTGAGCTGTTACCATAGAAACAATAACCTATCAGACCGAGAGCATGAATGTAAACACCTTCTGAACAAACAGGATCCAGATTTCTGCAGCGCTGTGGTGTAACAGTTTTTGACCAATACGTAAGAGGTAGAAACCACTGAATATTTTAATACGTAATATAATGCTTTTTTTTTCGCCCTGAGATCGTAAATACACTGTGACTTGGCATCTCTGACAGTGTACAGACTGACAGCTGTCTAACATCTCTAATATGTTAACATCTATAGTTCTGATTGTTGTGTTTGCTGCATGCTGCTTAATCATGGATTTCTCTGGGATTAGTTTTTGGTCTGGTGTATCTACTTAAGCATTTTTTTTTTATTATAACTTTAAAATTTTCTTTCCAGGGGTTATCAGTCCGCAAATGAAATGCAAAATATTGTTTTTCCCCCCTCTACTGCTGTTGTGATGCAAATAGTTAAAAGCAGCAGAAGAAGAAGGTGTTGAAAAGAGCCGCAGGCCGTGAGACTGCTGCCTCAGCATGCTGTTTATCAGGGGGAGGTGTTCAGTACACCAGGCTGGAGCTCAGTCACAGCATAAAGTTATCAATAAACTCCCAGCAACAAAGCAATGTTGTATTTAAAGAAAGAAAAAAAAAAACTGAGATGTTTGATATTTTATGTATGAAATGCAGTAAAGTGATAAAAATCTGTGTCAGCTGAGTCCAGTCAGTTTGACTTGGTAAGATGTTTTAAGACGTTATAAATTAGGGCTGCACGATATTGAAGAAAAACGCGACGTGGTAACTTGTTAAATAATGCGATGTGCAGTGCCATGATGCTATAAGTGTGTAATATACATATATATTATATATATATATATATATATATATATATATATATATATATATATATATATATAGCTGAAAATGGCACAACCATCATAAATATTTCATGTTCTTTTGAGGAAAAAAAAGCAATCTACCGCTGTCTGCGTCGCCCTATAACTTTGAACTCTTCGTAACTTTCTGAAGTATTAAAATCATCCCGTTATCGCAAGCCCTTGCGATACGCATATCGCGATATTTCAGTAATTTCGATATATTGTGCAGCCCCGTTAGAAATATTCACAAATTCTCAGAAGTGTGTTGTGTGATGTGTATGTATGTTATGTGATGTATATCTGTATTATGATATATATGTATGTCAATGTCTACATTATGTCGTGTGGTGTGATGTATATTATATTGCACAGGTCTACATGCTTCTCAGTACAAGGGTGAATAAATCATACGCTTATTAGCCGTCACCTCGAAATTGATTATTCTCCTATAAAAGCACATCCCAAATTGTTCCTCTTGTATCTTATGGCACTTTGGCAGCGGGGCAAGAAAAGTAACGTTATGTTAGCTATGTTTTTACGTAGCAGTGACGCTGCTTATTCTACTTACTCCTTGTGCAGAGGTTAGTGTTTGTAGTAGTGTGTATGTGATGTGCCGGAAACTAGCATCACATACACATACACACAACTCGTACACACAACCCCTCTCGCTATTCTGGAGAGCCTCGAAGTCGAGGTGGGCAATATGACAACGTATCACGATACCTAGACGTTTTATCCATGCACGCGTATCATGATATCTGTGTAAAGGTTCTAGTCACAGACGATACGAGAGATCAACATAATTTATCACAATATCAACGGTCTAGCATCACACTGCTCAGCGCTACCTCAGAACAACTACGAGTGTAGAAGCCTGGCAACTCTTCACGTCCGTGTGGGTGAAGGATCCCAACGTGTTTCATCCGCAAAGTTTCTAAACATTGCTCTTATAGAGAGAAGATGTTTATCAGCTAACTTTTGCTAGTGTTAGCAATACTTAGCGCTGAAATAACCCTCCCAGGTTTCTCGTAACATAGCTAGCTAGCTAACGCAGCCAGGAGGCTGTACGATAGGAAAGATGTTGGATGACTGCTTTTGGAGATGTATATAGTGAAGCGTATTAGGAGTCATTTATCAGTATAAATGAAAAACAAATCTTCTTAATGACTCAGTAACATTAATGCCGCCATTCTGTCCTCAAAATGGCAGCCATTTTAAAGCGTGACCTCACGCGAGACGCTGCGATACTACAGGCAGAGTTTTCCCATGACGGCTTTCTTGTTGTTTGCTCAACTTTGTGATTTCTCTTCCACCTCATCCAGGTGTAATTTAACATTTGCATAAAATGTGGACTGTCTGTGCATGTTAACAGCGCAGGCCGGTGGAGTTAATTTGTTTTCCCTCCGACAGTGGTGCAAGTTCGACGACGACGTTGTTTCCCGATGCACTAAAGAAGAGGCTATCGAGCACAACTACGGCGGCCACGACGATGACCTCTCCGTGCGCCACTGCACCAACGCCTACATGCTGGTCTACATCCGAGAGTCCAAGCTCAGTAAGCGGCTTTAGTTTCTGCCGTTTTCGCCGAACTGAACTGAACCGCTCGGTGATGGTCCGGCGGTTACGGAGCGCAGAATAGAGCCGGCTCGCGGGAGAGCACACGAGCGCCACACGCTGCGTTGCGTAACCTGCCGCACCGAGTGCTCTGTGTCGCTCTGACGAGAAGGTTCCCTCTTAACTTCCACTGGTTGTGCCGGTTTTTATGTAGGCTAAAATTTATCATAATAAATATGAATTATTAATGATCTGAATTTGCACCTGAAGTGATGACTTGGAATGCATCTGTAGTCTCAGGGCAGAGGGTCAGTGTGTTGCTTGCAGTTCACCTAGCGGACAGCAGAGGGCTCTGAACAATACACACTACTTCTTTAATTAGATAATCGCAACAATACATAGGGAAGCTCTACAGCTGTGTAGCATCATGATTCACACACTGTCCTGGTGAGTTATAAACTGTGTGTGTGTAGGCGAGGTGCTGCAGCCGGTCACAGACATGGACATCCCTCAGCAGCTGGTGGAGAGACTGCAGGAGGAGAAGCGGGTGGAGGCACAGAAACGGAAGGAGCGCCAGGAAGCTCATCTCTACATGCAAGTGCAGGTGAGAACACGTTCCTTTCAGTTATTTATTACTCTCCGTCCAGGCTGTTGATTGATTTCGGAACGTTATCAGAGATGTTCTGAGCCTGTGATGGCTCTCAGATGTTTTGTGCGTGTGTTCGTAGATGGTGACAGAGGACCAGTTCTGCGGGCACCAGGGCAACGACATGTACGACGAGGAGAAAGTGAAGTACACCGTGTTCAAGGTGCTGAAGAGCTCCACCCTGGCCGAGTTTGTGCAGAACCTCTCTCAGACCATGGTGAGCTCCACAGCACACGTCTCAGCAGGCCTCCCTGTTCAGCTCACCATCCTTACAGCAGTACATGTTGTGCCCTTTAGAGCTTCTGGAGTTGCTCGATACAAAGACGTTATTGATCCTGTAAGGAAATTCTCCCTTGTTAAAGCAGCCAAGGACACCGAAGTTTTCCAACAAAGTCTTTAGGACAGAGGACGGGGAGCTGGCTAGTTTCAGTTTAATAAAAAAAAACAAACAAAAAAAAAACAGAATTGTGGGTTCTTTGTTTTGCTAGGTTTGCTAGCTGTTAAATAAATAGATCAGATTTTGAAATCATGCTGATGCTGAAATCACTCATTAACCCCAGTAGTCACAGATTACACTGCCATTTGAGGAGCAGGAGAACATAAAGGACTTTCTAATTTGCATATCATGAATATTCATAAGGAAAAAGTTGTAGTGATGTTTCTAGGCCCCTTTAGTGTAGTTTAATCAGACTTCTTTTGGGCAGATCAGATCAGCACCTATGTGCTCTGTCACCTCAGACTGGTGGTGTTGAATGTCTCCTTGATTGTGTGCAGGGTTTCCCACAGGACCAGATGCGGCTGTGGCCCATGCAG
Organism: Pangasius macronema; assembly: GCA_037577455.1. Taxonomy (NCBI): domain Eukaryota; kingdom Metazoa; phylum Chordata; class Actinopteri; order Siluriformes; family Pangasiidae; genus Pangasius; species Pangasius macronema. Next base: position 20,443,921 of record CM074957.1, on the reverse strand, counting down.
GCCAGGAGCAACGGCACCAAGCGGCCGGCCATGTTGGACTACGAGGCAGACTGCAACAAGTCTGTAAGTGACTAGCAAAGCCACGGAAATCGTTAAGATCTTCACGTATCCTGCTGCCTGTAGAATTACACGTCATGTCTGTGTCTGTGCTTAAGAGAAACTTCGCTCTGCTTTGCTCACTAGATGATAGACTTGAGCGACAACGAGAACCCCTGGACAATATTTCTGGAAACAGTAGATCCAGAAATGGCCGCCAGCGGTGCAACGTTACCCAAGTTCGACAAAGACCGTGAGTGTGACCCCTGACCCACAAATGAAAATTTCTCCTCAAATCATTAGCTCATTGTTACCTCTAGCCTTCTGCTTTTAATGGTTTTTTTTCTTTCTTTCTTTAATTTTCAGATGATGTCATGTTGTTCTTGAAGATGTATGACCCAAAAACCAGAAGCTTAAATTATTGTGGACATATCTACACGCCTATATCCTGTAAAATACGTGAGTCATCTAACGTACCGTAACTTCCGTTAGATGGAGATGGAAGTTACAAACACCCACTTCTCTTTAAATGGCAATTAAAGATATAAAGCTCGGTTGCAGTGATAATGGTGGAAAGCTGACCAAATCTCTCTCTCTCTCTCTGTGTGTGTGATCAGGAGACTTGCTGCCCGTCATGTGTGAAAGAGCAGGGTTTCAGCAGGGAACTAGTCTTATCCTCTATGAGGTACGTTTTCTTTTTGCATTTTGTGTTTCTCCAGTTCCTGCACTCATCCTGTTACTCAATCCTGTATTGTTTTTGCTAATTTGTTAATCTGTGACTTGTCCCGCACACCGCAGGAAGTTAAACCGAATTTAACGGAGCGGATACAGGACTACGACGTCTCCCTGGATAAAGCTCTGGACGAGCTCATGGACGGAGACATAATCGTTTTCCAGAAGTAAGAATTCTCCTCATTCAGCTTTCAGAGTTTCCGTTGAGCTTCTCTGGGATGAAGCGAGTGAATGACCCCCTCCTGTCGTCTGTTTAACAGGGATGACCCAGAAAACGACACCAGTGAGCTGCCAACGGCAAAAGACTACTTCAGAGACCTGTATCACCGCGTGGACGTCATCTTCTGCGACAAAACCATCCACAACGACCCGGGCTTCGTTGTTACACTATCCAACAGAATGAACTACTTCCAGGTTGGTTTTGTTGAATGAAATGACCTTGACCTTGTGAGAGATGGAATATAAATAGGATTCTGTAGTGTGCGTGTGTGCATTTTTCACCAATTATACAATGCGCATAAAGTACTTATGCACCAAAATAATGATTGAGAGCAGCTGATAATTTTAATGCAGTGCAGGCCATTGGTAGCATTCTGCAAATAGTTCATTATGAATCAAAAGTAATTTAGCCTTAAGGATTAACAGGCCACGCCTCCTTCGCTGAGACTGCCCCGGGCTGCAGAGGCCACGCCTCCTTCCCCGAGACTGACCCGGGCTGCAGAGGCCACGCCTCCTTCCCCGAGACTGACGGACAGACTGCAGAAGCCACGCCTCCTTCCCTGAGACTGACCCGAACTGCAGAGGCCACACCTCTTTCCCTGAGATTGACCCAGACTGCAGAAGCCACGCCTCCTTCCCTGAGACTGACGGACAGACTGCAGAGGCCACGCCTCCTTCCCTGAGACTGACGGACAGACTGCAGAAGCCACGCCTCCTTCCCCGAGACTGACCCGGACTGCAGAGGCCACACCTCTTTCCCTGAGATTGACCCAGACTGCAGAGGCCACCCCTCCTTCCCTGAGATTGACGGACAGACTGCAGAGGCCATGCCTCCTTCCCTGTGACTGACAGACAGACTGCAGAGGCCATGCCTCCTTCCTTGAGACTGACCCAGACTGCAGAGGCCACACCTCCTTCCCTGAGACTGACCGTTAGAGAGGCCATTTTTACTTTCAGCAGATAAGGATCTTTAATTCTGAGCAACAGCGACTAATTAAATCACTGTTACATAGCCATGTCATCTGTTCCTAACGTTACAGCGCAAGTCAAATGACTAAAAGTTCCACTTCTGTGATCGGTCTGTCTTCTAACGCACACGATGGTGATTTAGAATAAATAATCGATTCCCCGGTTGCGTTTCAGTTGTTGTCTAGTGTCTTTAGTTAAACCTGATTTATTTCTGGAGGCCGAAGCCGCCACTTCAGCCGTTGACGCTTCAGTGAACCCGGACACCCACAAATGATTGTTATTCGAGAGCAGTCTGCTTCCTTCGGTCACTTACGCGTATATTTTCAATGTATTTGTAGGTGGCAAAGACTGTTGCGCAGAGGTTAAACACTGACCCCATGCTCCTGCAGTTCTTCAAGTCACAGGGGTAAGTTTGCTCACGTCTCACCCTCCTTCCACTTATTTTCTCACGTTCACGCCATTGTTATAACCATTGATGTGGATTAATCGCATAACATTGAGAATAAACTAGCTTTAACCGGATTTCCCTCTTTGTCCGGGACAGGTACAGGGACGGCCCGGGCAACCCACTCAGGCACAACTACGAGGGAACTCTCCGAGACCTGCTGCAGTTCTTCAAACCGCGGCAGCCCAAGAAGCTCTACTACCAACAGGTGAGAGAATCCGAGTCGTGTCTGGTCTTCATGGTATCATGGTCATGTCTCTCATTGTAGTAGTTTATGTAATTATGATTGTAAATAACATGGATGAGCTGCGAGTTCAAACAGAGATACGATGGATGCATAATAGCTGTAAATACAAGTTTTTGCTCGTAATACTCAGTGATTGATTTATTGACTTATTTTTTGCATTAATTCAGAAGTGTGAGCTGATAACGGTGTTTTGAATGTGAGTGAGTGAGTAAAGCAGCGCATCCCGGGTAGAACGATCATCATTAGCACCTCGGTACCATGCTCAACAGCGCTTCTGTATAGCATGACATGCTGAACACAGCGACCTGAGCTCTCTGCGCAGGAACCCGAGCCCCACCGTGCAGGCTCGGCTTCAGTCCTCTGATTAATTCATGTCTCCTCTCACCTCTCGCAGCTCAAGATGAAGATCACAGACTTTGAAAACCGGAGGAGTTTCAAGTCCATATGGCTCAACAGTCAGTTTCGGGAGGAGGTAAAGAGAGTTCCTCAAGGAGCTTCATGCATTCAGTTCCTACAATTGGATTCCTGAAAATGTTATCTAAGCGATATATATTTGTTTAACCCATTTCCGATTTTGCTTCCGTCCTCCAGGAGATCACACTATACCCAGACAAGCATGGCTGTGTTCGAGACCTTCTCGAGGAATGTAAAAAGGCCGTGGAGCTCTCGGACAAAGGCTCAGAGAAGCTCAGGTATTAAACCACTGCTAGTGTATTTCAGGTGTAGCTTTCATGTTTTCATTTATCCTGTTCTTGGGTCTGTCTTTACATCTGTAGAAGGCTCTTACAGAAGCATTTTAATGAAAAACTGATGCTTTGTTGTCCTAATATATGTCTCGTGTACAAGTGCGCCATTAAGTCTGATGAGCTCCTAAACACCGCTGTCGCTGCTTTCATAAGACTTTTATTGAACCTCATTTTTAGCTCTGTCTCTTTTTTCCCGTCTTGTCCTTCCCGCAGGCTGCTAGAAATCGTAAGCTACAAAATTATCGGGGTTCACCAAGAGGACGAACTGCTAGAATGTTTATCTCCTGCAGCCAGTCGGACGTTCAGAATAGAGGTGAGATCTCGTTTGCGCTGCGCCTCAGGGCCTCTCCTTGCCTTCCGCTGCAAATCGAGATTCATTACCTTATAAAATAAAATTGTAAATATTTGATTAGTTTTCCTTCGATATTTGTGTGTGCGGAGGTTGTGAAAGTCCAGGTGCGTGTCTGAAATCTCGTTTGTGTCCGTTAGGAAATCCCTCTGGACCAGGTCGACCTGGATAAGGAGAACGAGATGCTGATTCCAGTTGCACATTTCCACAAGGAGGTCTTCGGGACTTTTGGAATTCCGTTCTTGCTAAAGATTCGTCAGGTGCGTTAGCGTTAGCGCTTTGTGCATGTCTGTGTGAAAGCGTGGGTAAATTTCTGACTTGATGAATAGCCAGCTTAACAGAGTAAAATAATAAATAAATAACTTTTAATATTCATGCCACACCCACTCGACCTAGATACGAACGAATTTCTCCGTAAATCGTTCGCAGGAGCTTTTATACAGAATTGTTTGGTGCTGAATTATCGGTTATTGAGTTAGTTAATGCTAACCCGCTGCTGTGCCGTGTCGTGTCCAGGCCGAGCCCTTCAGAGAGGTGATGAAGAGGATCCAGAGCATGCTGGATATCCAGGAGAAAGAGTTTGAAAAGGTAAAGACTGTCGCCGCTGATCATGTACACAGCAGAAACTCTGCAGGGTTCGACGTAGCCACTGTGCAATGTGGACTACGGCAGTGTGTTTTGCTATCTCTGTGTAGAGTAGATTATAAAACATAAAACATACGGTGAAGCTTTAAGATCTGCCATACAGCGAATTTATTTTGGAACACACACGTGCACACACACACACACACACACACACTCAGAGTCTTCCAAATGTCCAAGTAGAGCTCTATTTAGCTCTATTCGGACAGCTTTAGTTTACCCCGGAGAGCTTCTATCCTTTAACCTGAATTCGTATTGGCTTGTTCATGTTGCCCTTCATCAGTTAGTCATGTTTGTTGTGCATTTTGCAGTTTAAATTTGCGATCGTGATGATGGGCCGGCACCAGTACATCAACGAGGACGACTACGAAGTGAACCTGAAGGACTTCGAGCCACAGCCGGGTATGTCACTAAGCTGAAGGTCGAGTACTGCGTCCCGTGTCTTTCCACGATACAGAACAGTCAACTTCGGTCATCAGTCAGAGTCAGCCGCGACAGATATACAGAAATGTGACTTTATTCATTTAGCAGACATTTTTATCAGCAGTTTGGTTTTGTTTTGGTTTTTCCTGGGAATGTGCTTTAAACTACAACTTCAAACCCAGGACTCTATCTATTTATTTATTGATATATTGATCGCAGTGTAACACTGTTTGATTCTGATCGGTCAGAAGATGTGGATTTATTTTCTGTAACAGCAGCTCTGACTGTAGTGCAGCTGCAAATCACTCGTTCTTATCTTTTCTATAGTAACAGCTCATTTTGGCTGCCGTGCAAGTTGAATAGTACAGTAGGGGACGTGCCGTGATAGGAAATTAATCCACTTCGGTGTGGTAACAGTAACTCTGCTTCATCACACCACCCCGTCAGGTTTTTATTTTAATAGAACTAAAAAAATGACTACTTTTATTTATTAGGAAGTTAGTTAATTTATTTATTTATCTATTTATGATGTCTGGATCTTGCACATGACTGCATTTTGCTGAAGGTTTATTGTTTTCTCTCTCTCTCTCTCTCTCTCTGTCTCTGTCTCTCTCTCTCTCTCTGCAGGAAACATGTCCCACCCCAGACCCTGGTTAGGGCTCGACCACTTCAACAAAGCGCCGAAGCGAGGGCGCTACACGTACCTAGAGAAGGCTATCAAGATCCACAACTGACGCGCTGTCTCTCCGCCCTAACCGACCCTTATTAAAGACTCTAACCAGAAGTTGTGTGTGTGCGTGTGCGTGTGTGTGTGCGTGTGCGCGCCACTTTTTACCACCTGCCCTGCGGTTACACAGGCCCCGCCTATGAAGTCTTCAGCAAGCCAGAGTTCCTGCTCATCGTTTTTTTTTTTTTTTCCCTTTTTCTTTTTTCCCCTCCCCTTTAGAAGCTCTTCGATTCGTCTTCTGTCGCCTGCCTGTTTTTGTCTGGGAGAATGAATTCAGTTTTAACAGACGGGGGAACAGTATGAACTTTCTAGACAGGTGTAATAATATATATATATTTTTTTTCAGTTTTTTGGTTTTGTTTTCCTTTTAATTTTTGGTTTTAAAGAATTGTTACGGCAAGAAAGCTGCTGCGTGCGTAGCGAGGGAGGGAGGAGGACGGAAAGGAAAGTTTGGCCATTTACCAAAAAAAAAAAAACCACAAACAAAAAAACAAAAACAAAAAAAAACAGACGAACGGATGGATATCGAGGATATTTAACCAACTTTTAACCAAAAAGGACACCACTGATGGCTAAAGCTTGCTGATAATTCTGAAGCAGTTCCGTGTTTTCTCGTCCCTTAGCGCAAAACTAGGTTTTTGGTTTTGTTTTGTTTTTTTTTGTTGTTTTTTTTTCTTTTTTTGTTTTTTTTTTTTCCATGTTTACACAATTCTCACTTAGTTCAGTTAAGAATTTCAGTAGTATCTTTCATGGAAAACTTGTATGATAAAAATAAAGATCCACAGCATCGTTTTAAAAACAAACAACAAACGAAATGAATCGTCTGTACTTCATTTTGCACGTTGGCACTTAATATCAAAGGTTTTACATTTCTCCACACCGGTAAATGTAATCTTTGGTCGTGTTTTGGCCTTGAGGCCCCCCGTGTGTACCTTCTCTCTCTCTCTCTTCTCCCCCAGCCCACCCTCTTACGCTTTCTCTCTCTCTCTCTCCCTCTGCTTTTCCACCCTCTTTCGTTCCTCTGTCGTTTTTGCCGTGGGATTGGAGGCGGTTTGTTGCTCCACGTTCGTCCTACATTAGCAGGAGGCTGCAGACTTTGGCTAGACTGGTTCAGGATGTAGAGAAACCAGCATTAAAACGAACCTTTGTTTGTTTGTTTAGTTTTGTTTATGTCCCCTATTTTTTTTTCTTCCCCTCTCTTTTTTTTTTTTTTTTCCTCTAAGCACCCGAGTGCGTAGTCTGCTTTGTAAAGACAAACGTTTAAAATTGTATATTTAAAAAGAATGGACATGTAAAATTAAAGACACACTTTTGTTGGGTACAGATCGATTCAGATGTTCATATTCATTGTGTGTAGTTTTATTTTGGACACCGTTTTATTTTATTTTCCTCAACTACTTGCTACAGTTCGTTTTAAGTGCAGATGCGGATCACATCTTTTGATTCTGATTCCCAGCCCCCAGTCTAATTCCTCCGTGTAGCAGCAGTGTACAACAACAACTATTCCTGTATATTGCCTTTTTGCTGAAAAATGTATGTTGAATAAAATTTTCTATAAAAGCTACTGCAACTATTGCTGGAACATTGTGATCCTGAAGAGACGTTTTCCTACGCTGACTGGCACTTAAGTGCTGCGATTAAAACCTTTTGGGCTGCTACGTGTTTGCAATTCTGATGTCTCAAGGACGAGTGGATGAATGTTTGTAGGGTTTATATTTAATTAACACAGTAAGCCGCGGATGGACTGGTCAGATGTTGGAATTAATCCAAACACGTGTCAAGGTCACATCAAGGACAAACGTCTGAAATAGTTTTTCTTCAATAGTTTCTTTCCTTCATGTTTGAAGTTTATTTTAAGGGTATTTCCGCCATACTACTTAGTCACTTTAATGACTTCTTGGTGGTGGAGGCGTCCACGTTGACCCCGTAAAATTAATAAGTGCATGTAAACATTTCCCATCTACATCTTGTTCATCCAACATGGACAAACATCAGTTTTTTCCCCATCCTAAGTGCCTGGTGTTTACCATAAAACCCAGTATATATTCACGTTCTCCAGTTCGTACAACCACACGCAAGAGCAAACAGTGTTTTAGTCACTTTTTCTAATTATTCTCACGTATATATATTTTATTTCCAAGTAAAAAATGTTGGCCTTTTTCTTTCTCTTTCTGGCGAAAAAAAAGTGCCAATTTTGGTTGAAGTCTTTCTGTCCTCCTAACTAAGGTTATATATTTGTCTAATGTTATTTAAGTTAAACTCACACGCACATTTTATTTCACATTAATGAACTCAAATCATTCTCCATGTCGAGGAAGCCACCTCTGCCTCGGTCACGCGGGAGAATCGAGTCAAAATGGTAGCACTAATGTGAGTTGGGGTTAAAGGGGGCGGGGCTTCCTGGGCATCAGTTAATATTGGGTGGTATTCACATGCTGATTGGCTCATCTGCTGGTTTTATTGGGGGTAGAAAAGAGGACTTGGCGTATTTTTGAGCTATAACTCTAAAGACGATGTTTTTTGTTAAAATGAGAAGCTCCTATGGAAGTCTTTTAAAAACTTGGCAGGTCTGTTTTCATCTTTGATACAATACCAAATCAGATTATTATTATTATTTTTTTTTTTTTAACCACATCTATAGTGATGATGTAAAGATGCTCCATTTGACGTTATTTTCTTCTAACTGCTGGAGCTTTTGTTAAGATCGTAAATAATAATCCTAATTAATCAGCAGTGTAATAAAAGAATGATCAGTGATGTCAAATACGATTCGAAAACCGCTGAAACTTCTCCTCAGTGCGTCTGGGGACAAAAAAACAGAACTTAACTGATGTAAGTTCTCATTTCTCACTCATTTAAAGACAACATTCAGTTCATAAAATGATTTTTTTTTAATGATAAAGCAGAGATTCTCAATTACAGTGACTTGCACATCATTGTAGCAGAGCTCTACACTGCAAATAAAATATACATTCAAAAATTATTCAGATTTATGGTGAATTATGTACAAAGCACAAGGGTTTCCTATGGACTTTTGCGTCTGATGGAGAACCTGAGAACCAGATGGTACCGGTACCTTAGTGCCTTATCGCCTCATAATACAGGAATATATCAAAAGCAGTTTACTATTTTGCATGATCGAAATCATTTATATAACACTCGCAGAGCCCGATGCCCCGATAATATCCACACCCCAATTTCTGTGAGAAATCCTGAAATCAGTAGCATATTATAATAATTATCGTGTGAGTAGTTCTCAGTTGCCTTCCTCAGCACTGTAGACACTACACATTTATTTCCTTCATATAAAACACCGGATTCATCTGTTCAGGTGATTGTGTTTGAGTGCATGGAGCCCAGAGGAACTTAAACCCTCTGGAGTAGATCAGCGTTTTTCAGTCCAGTCCACGGCTTCGTCCCAAACGCTAGAGATCATGCCTAATTAGCATTAACATAATAACATCAGCCATTTTAAGAAAAGTCATTATTTAGGAATGTATGCATTGTTTCTTTCTAATAAAAAATTATCTTTATGAATGTGCTGTAAAAATCCTCTCAGAAGTTCTGTCAGGTTAGTTCATGTTAGCGAGCTAGCAAGCATTAGCAATAAAGAATTACAATAGTTAGGAATTTGCCTTAAAAATCCTCTCAGAAGTTCTGTCAGGTTAGCTCATGTTAGCTAGCTAGCAAGCATTAGCAGTAAACA
>CM074957.1:20432791-20434580 GCA_037577455.1 Pangasius macronema | reverse complement strand
TTAGCTAGCTAGCAAGCATTAGCAGTAAACAATAACGATATTTAGGAATTTGCCTTAAAAATCCTCTCAGAATTTTTATCGGGTTAGCTCATGTTAGCGAGCTAGCAAGCATTAGCTATAAAGAATTACAATAGTTAGTTATTTGCCTTAAAAATCCTCTCAGAAGTTCTGTCAGGTTAGCTCATGTTAGCTAGCTAGCAAGCATTAGCAGTAAACAATAACGATATTTAGGAATTTGCCTTAAAAATCCTCTCAGAATTTTTGTCAGGTTAGCTCATGTTAGCGAGCTAGCAAGCATTAGCAATAAAGAATTACAATAGTTAGTTATTTGCCTTAAAAATCCTCTCAGAAATCCTGTCAGGTTAGCTCATGTTAGCTAGCTAGCTAGCTCAAAAGCATTAGCAGAATTTGACTCAAAATCCAGTCAGATTAGCTCATGTATGCTGGCTGGCTAGCACGTTCAGTGAAGATAATGACTTTTTATGACTTAAAAATCCTCTCAGAAATAGTTTCTCATGTTTGCTAGCTAGCTTGCCAGCATTAGCAGTGAAGGATAACGATGTTGATTAATTTGCTTTAAAAATTCTAGCAGAAATCCTGCCATGTTAGTTCAAGTTAGCTAATGAGCAAGAATTTTTAAAAAAATTTCCAATCAGAAAAACCTTGTCAGGTTTTCTCATGTTAACAGGCTAGTTGTCGTTAGCAGTGAAGAGAATTAATAATGAATATGATTTAAAAAACATCTTAGAATCCTGTCAAACTAGCTTATTTAGACTGGCATCTTTAATGAACATGAACATGAACAGTTATGAGCATAACCTCCCAGAAATCCTGTCAGGATAGCGCGTGAGCTTACTGATTAGCATTAGCAGGGAAGAATAATTACATTTATACACATGCTATAGCAATCTTGGCAGGTTAGCTCATGTTTGCTAACAAAACCTGTGAAAATTGAATCTATGTATGATTTTAAATGACTTCTTTCTTAGTATTTATAAATTTTTATATATTTGTTGTGTACAATTACTCATTAACTGATTAGCCAGTAGGAATTTAGGTTGCTAAATAGGTTAGAAAATCACAAAGATATGTTTTATTTTTTAGTGACTCTTAATCATGACACAATTTTGATGGCTTCCTCTGTCGAACAATAGCGTCCGGGATACGTTTTTGCTCAAACGAGAACACTGAACACCTGAAAACAGAGCAAAAAATGGAGACTCCTGGAACGTGTAGATCAGAAGAAGAACTCCGATCATACAAATCAAACACATCCTAACTTGCAGATGTCTGAAGCAGAGGTTGTGTAATGCGGTAACCTATTACAAAAAATGGCATAATAATGATAACAATACATGGTAAGGGTTCTAAAGTGTGCCGTAGTGTCCATCAGCTAATCTCATGTTCATACATGATCACGTCGACTAGATGGTGGTGGCAGGCGTGTTGTGGTTTGTGTGTTTGTTTTCTGCAGCTGTGGCGTGAGAGTTAGCTGTGAGGAGTTTGGCTGGGGTCAGCAACATCGCTTCTTCTCCACGTGCAGAATACGGTGACACTTGGGGCAGGAGTGGTAGACGTCTTTGAAGAACTTGAGGCAGAACGGCAGGAGGCAGCAGCCAATCACGAACCTGCAACGCACCATCACATACATACATATATAATCACAGATCATTCGCTTATAGACACAGATTCCTTTCAGATCTTTACATGATCAATTATACAACACCTTTACCTTTTAAAGGGGCGGTTTGTAAAATTTAGAAAATGGCTTCTAATATATTATTATTAT
>CM074957.1:20422791-20427791 GCA_037577455.1 Pangasius macronema | reverse complement strand
TAAATTGTTGCCATATGGCAACAATGTGCAGTAAAGAGTTAACTGTGAGTTAAGAATGTGGGGTATAATGACGAATGTATGGCAAACGTTCAGAGCTTTTATTTTAGTTCCTGTAAAAAAGCTCCTGTTTTTTACATTTTAAAATATTAGCGCGTTATTGGAATTCCTGTTAATATTCCTGTTTCCGGAAAAAAAAAAGCCGATACACGTTTTTCCTGAACCGAGTTTTTCACATCACTAATTGATTCTTGAATAAGGAAATGGGCAAACAGTTCCTTACTGGATATTTAGTGCACAACATAAGGTTTAGAAAGGAGGCACTATTTATATACACTATGTAGGGAACATATATAGTGAACAGTAAATTAGAACAATCCCTATTGGATATAAAATGCACTAAATAACTTATATATACCTATATACAGTAACTATATAGCTACATATACAATATATAACTGTATAACTATATACCTATAACTGAATACCTATATATAAACATATATAACTATATACCTATATATAGTGCTGAATACCAAATGTCTCTTTAGTGGACATTTAGCTCACTGCATAAAGTGTAAACATTATTTTTATTCAATATTTCATATCTGGTTCCTATATGTTCTATATATTGTACTTATACAGAGATTACGGAGCTATTTTGATTATTTTAATGCTAGTTTTAATGTACAGTTAGTACCAAATAGTTCGGAAGTACTTAATAACATTCATAACAAACATATCTAGGCGACTTTTTAAAAGTCTGACTCCTTTTCTGCTTTCTTTTTCCATTATTTTGTGAAATGTAGACCAAAGGATGAGTTTAAAGAATGTGAAAATATAAATAATGACATGCTATAAACGTCTTCTGATGTTGTTCGGCTCATGACGAGTGAACAGGCGTGCCCTGCCATCATTGTTGTGCTTGTTCTTTTGAATAAAAGGTCACTATAGTGCTCTTACAGCATTATTTCTTCTAAATATGCAGAATAAAGCTCTTTCCTCTCAATTTCAGAACGAGGCAAAACCAGACATGAGGCCCGAAACTGGACGAAAAGCGACAACAGCAGGATCTTGATGAGTATCTTGATAAAGTTCATATTCTCTTTCAGAAACTTTAACCATATTCTATTTTCATTTGAGAATCAGAAAGGAGTCTGACATTAATGAACCACAGGAAGACAAAAACAGTTGAACAGCTTATAAAAAAAGTCTATTATGTCACATGATCTATTTATCATGTGACCATCACTGAGCATCTATTTAACAGCATGTTCAGCAGATGATTACACATTTCAGGAGCTACTTCTAAAAATCTAGAAAGATCAAATCACGTTCGATATTTTATCATTTTAACCCTAAATCATCAGCATACTATAACGCCATGTATTTGGGAAGCTCTCTACTCACCCTGCTGCTGCTGTCCTGGGTGCGACTGAATCCAGTTTAGGACGAAACCTGGAGCTTTTCACAGCCTTCCCTCCACTCCACCCTCCTTGACGAGGGCGCGCTTTCATACGCATTCACCTCCTCCATGAATATGCATAAGCCTGAGTCAGGAAGTCGATACCTTTTCTCTACCTCTTGCTCTCTGAATAACCTGTTTTAGTGATAACAATGCGCCCTTACAGGAGCAGTAAGGCAAGAATGTTTTTTTTTTTTTTTAAAGCCTAAAACACAATTGCACATACAGTTATAAGATCATTTGCATGTGAACAGTTTAATTTAAAGAGCTAATGTAATGTGTGTGTGTGTGTGTGTGTGTGTGTGTGTGTGTGTGTGTGTGAACAGCTCAGTGAAAATTTCTGCACACCATCAGGGCAAAACTGAGAAATTTCATTTATAACAATGTGTAAAGTACGTTTTCAGACCACGAGGGGGGTGCAAACTTTTGCACTCAAGTATAACTGTCCTTGCATATCCATGTTGCATTGGTGTGATGTCTGCTGCACCTCCCCGCCATTTTGCGTCCGTAATGATGATGATAAGTAAGGAGTAAACCACTGCTGTTACAGGAAAGTAATCAACACCCGGGTGGTGTGATGAAACGGAGTTACTGGTTACCATGGCAATTTTTTCCTATAACATAAGTGCTTTATTCCTCTTATACCACAGCAAATTTTTCAATAATTACATTTTTTTATTTATTAAAGAACAACACTTCATACATTTTATCCTTTTAGAGTTACATTACAGAGTCACGCCCTGTCTTGAAGTTAATGCACTTGAAAAAACAAAGCGCTGACACTGGAGACTCCTTCCATAAATATTACATAAACACGTCCTTACAGAAAACTTCAGCATATCAATTATTACACACATTTATGTAAGCTGTTACTATGGCAACGATAATGTATTAGAACAAGCACATTAACATAAACCTGTGATTTGCAGTTGCACTACTGTCTATACACTATACTGCTGTTATAGAAAATTAATCAACACTTTCTGAATATAACGTCGCTGTGGTATAAGAGATAAATATTTAAATTGTCTCCCAACATTGATCACTGATCTCCTCCTAAACTGGCAGGGTCAGTCTGTCATTATGCAATAATCAGATTTCCAGTTGTTATTCTATTATACAACCTCAAACTCATCACCTATCACACACCCAGATTAACTGGAGTGGGCTGAATTACCTTCCCAGCTGATGAAGTCAGGGTTATGGCCTGTCTATAATGCCTTCAAGGTGACTGGTATTGGGCGTTAGCATGACCCATGTGCTGTTTTTTAAATAAATATTAATAAGTATCAGCTTATTCACAGGGACGTGTACGGCGGAGGACGATATGCGTAACCTAAGACTAATACCAAACTGATCTGCAAAAACGTGTTGTTGCTTAACAAAGAAAAACATGTAATTGTTGATAAGGTGATGTATTTGTAACGTTTATGGAAGGAGTCTCCAGTGTTAGTGCTTTGTAATGGTCAGTGTTATTTCTTACTTATAGTATTATATATTATTGTAATATTAGGAGTTTTAAAAAGCTAAATATCCAACGCCAAGTATTACCTCGTGGCTAAAATGGTTCATCTGAGCTGTACCTTCTACTCGATGCTCTATTTTTTTTAAAAAAAATCGTTCAATAGGTTCAAACAATAGACGAGTTTCCGGTTTGGCTAAATGTAACTGTTTTTTTTTTAGCTAGCAAGGATTCATTTTCTCCAAATGTCATTGGTTTGAGGTGGAAAGGTCCTATTTCGACAAAATATTCCTCTACTTACGATTCCGATCAGTTTTGGACTGTACAACGAATAAACTCCTTTAGACCTGTTTTTTATCCTGTTTTTTTTTTTTTTTACTTCAAGGACTGTCAACAGATTCTAGAGTTTGCGTCGCCAATTCGATTATCGTTAGCAGACACTGTAAGCAAAATCATATAACATCAACCCAAAAGAGTGGAAAAGTGAGTTAGCATCTGTAGGAGGATTTATTTTTCTTTTTTATGTGTGGCCACATCATGCGCTTGCATCTCTAAATCTTTAAATCTTGCTAATCCAGAGTAATGCTAGTTAGCAATCTAGCTATTGTGATGCATTTTCACAGACGCTAGCTTGATATTTAGGGTTATGTAAGGTCCTTTTGCCCCACCTTATGTGAGGCTATGTCACCTCCTTTGAATCTTCCATCTTAAATCTTGCTAATGCTGAGTACTGCTAGTTAGCTAGCTAGTTTCACAGATGCTAGCAAGATATTTAGGGCTCTGTAAGGAGGATTGCTTCGCCTGTTTTCTGATTTCAAAATAAATTTACTGAAGTTCTAAAGTTCTAGAACAAATCCCAGACAGGGGGAGCCCTCGACTTCCAAGGACGTTGGTTGTCGTTTGCTAATGTCTTGCACTCTGACTGATTTGATCTCCACGACTGTTTACAAAAGCTTTTCACTCATTTTCCATACCTGCATCACCCACATCCTCTGTAAAGAACCTGCACCGACCACATCCTTCACAAAAAAGCCACAGATTTCAGTGTGATCCTTCACACCGGCTTTGACCCTCACGATCCCACTCCATTATTCATTAATTAGCCTCATTCTGGGGTTTGAAATGTGTGTAAGGTGTAGAACAAGGAGCTGCAGGAGGGACAGTGGGAGAACATCACACACCTTTTTGCCCTCCAGTGTTGGTTTAGTTCAAGTCAGAAGTGACTGGTGTGGGAGAGAAAGCCATAAAGAGACTACCAGAGAGTGATAGCTCAGTCTCATAGACACACATACAGATACACACACAAACACACACACAATCACACGAGAGCTGTCACACCTTCTTTGCAGTCACAGTCGATCCTGCCCTGCAGCATTCCCCAGGTCGTGACCAAACCCCTCTCTGTTTCACATTCCAAAATGGCTGCTCAAATCCGTACTCTCCTAGACACGAAGTGATGCTCGGTCACACATGCTGGAAAAATTAGAAGGACTGTATAATGATCGTACGAGGTTACCCTAATGGAACAAACACACACACACACACACATACATCTCACATGTGATAATGTTTTCCTATGTAATTATGATTGCAGTGTGTGACTGCGTAAGAAAGAACAGTGAAAGTGCATCTGAAAGTGTATGAATGTGAAAAAATCACGTAAATATTAATGAAATAAGTGTAAAAAAAAGTGTAAATTAATCAAGTGAAAAAATCACACGTAAAATACAAGGGGAAAACTACACGTAAAAAAATCATGTGAAAAATATATAAAATAAATGAATCATGTGCAAAAAATAAATGAAATGTGTTCAGTCACACATAAAAAATAAAAACGTGCATTCTATGTGAAAAATAAACCTGTGAAAATTGTGAAAATAAAATCACTTAAATTTAATTAAACCCTCATGTGAATAGTTTATTTTTCGGGAACGCCGGCGTTTCCCATCCCCCTCTTCTGAACATAACTTGTTGTGTTTTTTTAAGGTCTGATTTGTCACACAGTCGTCTGAAAACGTGTATAACGCCATTCCGACTGCTGGAGAGCCTGCACACAAAAGCCTGCCTTCATGTAAA